>JAQIWN010004854.1:0-10619 GCA_034699025.1 Entomobrya cf. arborea Gr-Col-00668 | reverse complement strand
ACCGCATTTGGAAGCGCGCTATACATGACAAAAGAAAGGCGCGCGCCATATTCGGTTAGTTTTTTCCGACACTGTATGTGGTATCAGTATCATTGACCGACCGACCGATTGGTATTCTGTTTTTTTTCTTATGCATCTCAACAAAGAGCAATCACCTTTATGACGACATGCATGAATGATTGTTGAAAATAGGCAGTGAGTAAGACAAAAAAAGAGGAGTCAGCACGGCTCCCTTTTTGGCTTTTATTTTGCTTCAAGCAAAACTTGAACTTCTGAAAGGCAAATATTCAAAAAGTGCCTCATCGACTTGGCTATCATCGCACCGTCACAACGCAGTTAAGAGAACGCGTTTCTTATTAACAAGAGGCAATATGGAATAGAAATAGAGAGCCGCTGGCAATTTTTTTCATAATCATTTTAGGGTATATTCCTCTAAAATGCCTAGAAGACCTGAACTACTGGCCCTTCTTATAAATGAAAATGATTTTATTCCTTTTCCTTCTTCTGCCTGAGTAAACTTCATATTTAAAATAATAAATGTGATGTGTATTTGGAGCAGAGAGAGAGACGAGGCAAAGGGCAACAACATTCTCTGCTTCTTCTGCACACCTGCATTTGATTGGTTCCTCCTGAGTTTTGTGCTCGTGAAGATTTTGGACGGTTAGATGTGCCCTTTTTATTCACGCTTGAATTATTTTCAAAATATCCTACACAATTCATCCCACAACACAACATCACCAGGAGCAGAGCAGTATCTCTTATTTCTCTTGCGAAGAAATAAGAAAAGGGATCAGTTCAGTAAAAGAAATTCACAATGCAAACAATAAGGACACCTTCGCCATTTTTCTTCATTGTCGAAAAGAAATATTTTCTTGTAAAAAAACAGGAGTACCTTAAAAACCCTAAACGCAATAGCAAAAATGCTTTATATTTCAAGAAAGGCCATCTATTATGATCATTTTCTTTTTATCTTTTATTTTCTCCTTTGAAAGCTAGACAGCTGCTCTTAAGCTGCTCCTGGAGAATTTAAATAGTGGCAGATGCTATCCGAAAATATGTTATAATTCTTTGCCCAGTCGTATTCTCTTATTGATGATGTGTTCATCGTTTTTAAAATAAAACGAACCTTTTTCTTTTGAAATTGAAAAAAAAACTGAAAAGAAATAAAGACAAGACACTGCGTAGTGTGTGCCCGCTCTCTTAAAATTTTGATCAAATTACATAATTCTCTTTTCTTTACTTTTTTTCAAGAAAAAGTTCAATATCACTGAGCGACCGCCTTAAGAACAAGTAATAACAAGACAATTTACAAGTTTTACTCAAGTTGATAAACATCAATATATTTTTTTACGATTGACGATGATAAGTTGAAACAAGACTGGTGACTGGAGTGTGTTATCACGGTAAAAATCAGTATGTCACAATTTACAGTTTCTTCTGGAATTTTTTAGCATTGCATTATTGAAAGCGTGACAACAATATACATATAATATATCTTTTTTTCTTTCGAAAACAAAACCAAGAAAGAAAAATGGAATGTACAACACAACAAACCCAAAATAAATATACATTTTAAAATTCCTTTCCTTGTATGTTTTTGACCGTTATTTCTTTTATTTTCAAATGCTTTAACTTCGCAAGCAAGATGTGTGAGGATTAAAAAGATGACAAGAAAGTGTTTCTTATCTTTTTAAACAAATCTTTCCTCTACGTATTTTTCAAATGATTTGTATTCTTCCTGAGCTTTGCAAAATATACATCATGAGAATTTAACACTCGCCTTGCCACGCAGGACAGGTAAGAAGACAGACAAGATTAAAGTTGACAAGTGTAATGACATGTTCCTCATGTTTCTAACGAACGAGACATTATAATTCAACTGAAAAATTCAGACAGACATGTAGTAACCGCCAGCAGTGGTGATCAGACACCAAATTGTACAACCGCCAATTCACGCAGTTTTATGCATCACGCACAAAATTGTTAGCAGTCCAATTGTACATTTTTCCCACACACAACATGCACGCACACTCTGCATCTCTTCTTCTCTTCGTTCCAGTTTCACATCTCCATTATATTGTTTATCTTCCAGGCTTCTAGTCATCTTTCCAGTTTTTTCTTATGCTTGACAACCGTCATTATTAATTCGAAACAACCACAATACCAAGATGTTGCAGTAGACAAACCAAGTTCAATTATCAAAGCAACTGCAAAAACAGTAAAAAAAAAACTTCAACAAAAAATCGTCTGCCATTTTCAAGACAGCAAAAACCTAGTCGCATACATACATAATAGGTAGCCTGACTCGGCTTGGCTTGCTTACGCATCATTTTTATGACTATACGACAAAACATCGTCTTGGTCTCGTCTGGCTGCTGTTGCTATGCATCATTGTTTCTTTTTCCAGTTTGTCCGTTGTCTTACATTTAAAAAATATGATACATAATGAGGAAGCCCCTTAAAAGAAACAAGGAAGAAATGAAAAAGTGGTCCTTAGCAACTGAAGCACATCTTTCTACAGCAGCAGCAAACAAAACGTGTTCCCTTAGATTCTTCCCCTTTTTACTATTATTACTACTTTACTACACTTTTTTTTACTACCAATGCACTCATATGATGAGCGTACTACTACAACTTCTCCGTTTACTACTACGAGAAAAGGGTCCCTAAAGTTCACAGGACTGTAAGTCAGACCAGACAATTGAAACCAAACTACTGAAGAAGATGATGATCATGATGAGGAACAAGAAGACCACAACTACTAGGTCCACTGGATATTCAACGATTATAGGGAAGATGTTAAAACCAAGATGCAGAACCTTTTCTTTGTTCTATTTAAATAGATTTTTTTATAGATTTAGATAGGTCTAAGGTACGTGGTCCATGTAACACGTACCGGCTGGCCAACCAAACTGGGGACCAGTTGTTTCCACACCAAACTATAGCCCCTTCATTTTCATCCTCATCATCTTCTCTCGCTCTCTTGAACATCTTGCTTTACTTGTACTGCTGCTGTTTCAATACTCCTCTTTTTCTTCATCTTGCTTATAATCTTAAAGAACTTATATACTTACATATTATATATTGCATGATATTTGTACACTGGTTTTATAGTTAAAAAGGAAAAGGGGTCTTTTAAAACGTTGCCCTTGGTTTTTCTCTATTCTACTCTCAGGGCATTAAAATCACTATGGGTTATTTTGCTAGGGAGACGATTTATAAGAACTTAAAACACATAAATTTATGAAGGCGAACAAAAAAATAGTCCCGTCTTACATCATCGACATCATCTTACTTTACTTACTACTTTACAATTTTACTACTCAAAAGCAATAAGAGTAATCAGGGGCGTACCCTTAAGCCTTTATATTCGTCTTATACTTTACTTATATGTACTTCAATTTTTTGTTGCACTACCAAAGGTAATCTTTCAGCAAGCGAGACCAAAATAAGAAAAATCATTTTGGCGTAGTTGTAGCTTTAGTAGTATAATGTGTTTTGGACGCATTTATTTATTACGTAACCGTAACATTATTAACGCTCAAGGGGACCAAGGAGAAATGAGGAAAACGTCATAATTCTTCCACACAACAAAACAAATCAGACTTGCTACTTAGTTTTATGTTTACCAGAGAAACTAGTTTTTTTCCTCGTGGTTACGTAATGACTAAGATCTTGTGATAAAATATCAAATGTTTAATGCTCAAAAATACATACGATCATGCATATCGTCTTATGCAAAGGAAAATGTTTATTTTACATGCTATGATGCTACAACGGAAAACGGGAAGTAGGAAACCGTATTAAGATTATATTAGTAGGTTTTACTTTTACTCACTCCCTACGCACGGCAGGTAGACATGTTATCCCAAAAATAGTACGAGACATTGACCCAAACGAACCCAAGCCACTTTTGTGACAACAACACTTGCTTTTGTGTATAAAATCGAGTAACTGACAAAAAGGGGTAAACTGCTGATAATAACTATGTTCGTTGTTGTGTATAGTAGCGTCGCCAACATAACATTCAATCCTTACAGCAGAAAATAGATAATATTTTCCTGAAAACGCTTCCTTATATTTTTTGGGGTTTATCAACTTGCGTGCATTATGGTTTCAGCTGGAAAAAAATGTGATGATTTTCATGTTGGGAATGATGGTATACAATTATCATAAGTAATATTATTGTACCCATAGTCCAACATGACCTACCATGCGTCTCCATTATATGTATCATCTACCTCAACACTGTTACTTATGATGATAATGCGTTTGTAAATAAATAAAAGCAGCAAACGCAACACAAATAGGTATAATAACCAGGCAGAGATGTTATTTTGATGATAGAGTATGATGTTGTGTATATTATTATATTTACTATGGAACAACAACACAACCATTTAAACAACTTTGGAAAATGTCAGCAACAGCTTATCAGTGGGGATGGAAACTTTAACTTGAAACTAGGCTGTTATTGAGCTATTCCAACACACAATTATATTGCCATAAAGATCTCATGGATGGAAGTTGCAGTTGAAATTATTGAGGAAGGTTCAACCATTATCCACACCATCCATCATTAAATGCGGTGTTGCAATTATCATTATAAATACAACGATTAGCCTTTCTCAGTTAAATGTTGTAAAAAAACACTGTATCACCATTATCGCATCAACATTTAAGAGAAAATCTTTAGTATGATCATTATCTGACATTAAAAATAAGGTGCGATTAGTGATTACACACCAGCACCACAAGAAGTATTTATTTTTGGTGCAATTATTGATGCACACATGTAATAATACTGCAATGGCAACATAATTAAAAAATAAAAATAAATATCCACCACTTTGGCATAGTTGCTATGTGCAAGGATTTTTTTTAGAGAATGCACACATAAGGAAGATTAAAAGAAGTTTGTTTGCTTTTGGGAAGATGAAAAAAACATCTTCCGCAAAATGTTGGATTTGAGAATGCAATGTACATAATAATACTTACATAAGCCACGACCAACACATCATCAAAGTAAAAAGCTAATATACTTTGCGCTTTGTAAAAATTTTACGATGACGCCTAAGCTGAGTTCTGATGAAGGTACTATCAAATCCGTACTTTAAATTAAGTTCAACCAACAAACGATAATAATATCCAAACGATCCCAGTGGCATGGCATGATGACCTCATCGGCATAATATAATCGTAAACAAGATACTTTATCTTTGTACAGATGGTCCGCGATTTCATTGATATGATTGGTAAAATGGCAACAAGGAAGAAAGATTCTATTCCTAAAAAAGACTTTGCAAAATAAAAAAAATGACGCAAAGAAAAAGAATGATAGCATGCACAAATCTACGCAGCACAGTTTAAATATAAATAGAATAATACCGGTTGAGTTTAAGTTTTGAAATCAAGTCGAATAATCATCGTTGTAAGCCTTGTTTATTTTCACAAAAAAAATTGACAATCTATTTTTGACAAAAAAGGGCCAAGAAGAAAGGGCAAGATGCGCAGGGGTTCCTTGGCGCGTTAAACTTCCTTCTTCTTCTTCTTGGTTGTGAAATAAGAAAAAGGGACAGATGTAACAGCGAGCATTTAAATAAAAGACGTTTTTAAAACCATATACCTATATTGCTTGCTTGCACAAAAAGTTTATAATCATATATACTTTTCCAAGTTTGTTGAGTACACCTCTTACATTTAAAATATAAACAGTTTGGTTGATCCTTTTACTCGTTACGTGTGTAAAGCCAGCTAACAGCCAACTTTACTACTTTACTCACTTTTTCCTTTCGTTTAGTTTGACATTTTCATCGTATACAAAAAGCAAGCTTGTTTGAGTGGTTTGGTGAGGTTCAGTTGTACGCATATGCATGTGACGTTGATGATGATAATGATGGTGTGGTGTGGTTTGCTGGTGGACTTAAAGAAATAAGTTTGGATGCTGCTTGAGATGATGTGAGAAGACGAAAAACGTCTCATGATGGTCATGGGTTTAAATAAGAAGGAAAAAGGACCTTTTTCCTTATTTACTCTAAAGAAAAACCCAAGCCGTTGTTTTGTTGTACTCAACTCACTACAAGACTCACCATATTTATCATCATCTTCACCATTTATCACTTTTGTGCAGCTGTAAAAGCGTTTCTCCTTAAAAGATATACATACATAAAGAATTATAAGCATACATTTAACAACCTCAAAAAAAGAAGAGTGTTTTCTCAACCAAACCAATCACTATAGTTTTTAGTAGGAGTACACACTGTAAATATGCATACATTATGTGTAAATATTATGTGCACAATGTACACTGATATACCCCAAAAAAAAGAGTTCAAACAACGCTCAAAACGTTCTCTACTTTTAAGTTCAGTTCAGAGGACGATAATGATGATGGCTTGGTTGCATAGTCATATTTGCTTGGCGTTGCGTTGCCACAGGCAAAAAAAAATCCAATACTCTTTGGTGCTGACTAAAAGTGGAAAAGTGAACACTTTTCCCGCCAAAAGTTACACAACCAAGCCTCACACATACGTAGCAGAAGCAGGAACAATAAAAGTTGTCTTGCAAGACGTAAAAAGAACAGCTTCTTTTGCTGATGCTTCTCTTTTTCTAAATAGGAAAAGTAAGACGTATTCTTTTTTTCTCGTGTGTAGTCATGACGGCTGCTGCTGACTAATCTTTACACATGAATATTATACCCACTAGCCACCACCACTACCACTCAAGCATGTTATTCACAGTATAACTTGTACTCTTTATCTTTCTCGGTATACTTGTTCTCTGTTTCTCGCTCTGTATTTTTTTCGATTCTCGATAATAAAAAAAACTCTGTTCGTAATTTTCTCCACAAACTAATCTAAATCCTCACACACACATGCATATGGGAACAGTACAGCTTTTAACACTAATTTATACTATGATCTATTTTTATTATGTGCTTTTTTATCACCCGCACAGATTTATACTCTTTCTGCTGTTACTGCACTGCATAAAGTAATATTTTGGTTTTTTTTCTCCGTAGTTGTATTTGTATCTGATATCATTATAAAAAGCATGTCTTATACACACTTGACTTAAAAATTAAAGCTTTGGTTGATGATCAAAATCCAAGTAAAATAGCCATCCATTTTTTACATACTCAAAACTTACGCCACCCCAGCAACTCCAGTGCATAGTAAAAATTTATTATGTTCATGTTGATCAACATCTCTGTTTTCATCTTCCTCGTCATCACACTTTTTACTACTGAACTTTTACAACTGCACATGTTGTTTACAGAGTAGTAGTAGAATGTTAGTATACAATATACCGCTTTCAGCATACTCATATAAAAAAACACAACTCATAGTAGTAAGCCTATTTTGTTTTAAATCTTATCATCCTTCAGTAATACTCATCAACATTATTCTCTCATGATGATGTTCGTTGTTCGTCATTATATCCTGTTCGATCCTGTCTTTTCAATAATTCTATTTATCTTGTTCACTTCTCTCTCTAATTTTCCTCTGAAAATTAAAAAAAAAATCTTCTTCAAATGGACACAAGTACAAGTGTTCATCCTGTGATGATGATTATGATGATGATGCATGCATTGCCATGATTCAGAGGAAGAAAAGGACCTAATGAGAAAATTGCTTATCAGCAACAAGAAAAAGCAACAAACAAGCATCAAAGTTTTTGTGGTTTAAGAAAACTGGAGTGTGCAGTGACGCCATCAGCATCTCATCATTGACATGACATGTTACAGATTTTTTGTACAAGGCCATGTGTAATATTTCTTTCTTCCGAAAAACAATTATTCATCCCCTTCATCTCCTGCCATGTAGTCATGTCAGTCTGCCAATAATAAATGCAATATAAAGACCGGTCCAAAGGAGAGACCCTTGGACATGGCATGATCATTTTACAGAAATTTGATAAGCTGAAGAGACCATAATAACTAAACCATAATAGAATTTAGAAGTAACAATAATTTTACACTTGGAAAAAAATGGAGAAAACAAGTGTTCTGTTTTAATATGATCTTGGTCACTTCGCATTGTGCTTTAATTCCTGTTGTAATTGAGAAGCTAGAAAATCTTGAACGATGTGATGTAAATGATAATGTCAATGTGAATACTTTACAACGAAAATTGTCCGTTGATGGAAATAAAGAGATGAAGAAACCATTGCCAAAACGCACAATGCAATGATGGTGCAATCTCCATCAACTTGTAATAATAATAAAAACTATGACCGATGTAAGTATATTAGCTTTTTTAGCTTGAAGCCAGCAAGCCAAGCCAGGTGCCTCTTCATTATCATTTCTGTTATGTGCTACAACAACACAAAATGCGAAATGCATCTTCCCTTCCCGATATATTTACCAGGTGTATTGTTGAGTGAAATTTAGCTTTGGAGTAGCATACCACCACAACAAACAATGAGAAAACCAATCTCACTCATCATCATCATGATATGATCATCTCGTTCTTCAGTTTTAGAGTGTCTAAAGATGCGAAAAAAAGAGAATCGTCACTATGTACACATCAGTCAGTATCATCATTTTGTTTTGTTTCCAGAGTTGTTTTATGGCTGAGGCCAACTGGTGTACATTTGGCTTTTTTGCTTTGCAGAGAAATCCAAACTGCGTGCTTGTTTGCCATTTCCATTATGTATTCATATTAGCATTGTTAATTTATTTGGTAGTGATGATGGCGGTACGAAACAGGGATTGTAAACGACATTTTAATCAACCAGAGTGCAATGTTCGTTTTTCAGAGAGGCAGAGAACTGACAATCGCAACTGCGTTGTTATTGTTCGCCATTTTTTTGTTGCTTAAAGCTTGTTTTTTTGGCAGTGACAGTGACTCTTACATAGCTATGATTTGATATTCATTAGATTACTTGTGATGATAGAAGGGATTAGCTAATTAATTTATGAAGGAATCAAATTTCACAATTACTACTTTAACAATTAGACGTTATACACTGAGTATGTGGACATTATGGAAAGATATATGTAAGTATGCCATATTTTCAATTGCCGTTGGCATGGAAAATCGATGAGAGAAAACGCCATATGCACAACGGGCAAAATATATGTACAATATTTCCAGGACGATGGTTTTTTGTACGGCAAAGTTTGTGCAATGTCAGAGTGCTGGTGGTGGTAAAGTGCCAGGTGGATTGAAATCCATCGGATCACTGGGAACTACCATTATTACCCAATACCAAAGAAAATTAACAACTCAAAAAATATGGGTAGGTACCAACTATTACCATCAGATACATTCATAGTTGTCATACCATTACCATTTTATATATATTAACACTTGTATTCCCTCTAGCGAATTTTAACTTTTAAAGAAATCTGATTCATTTATATTTAATTTTAATCTTTATTTGCATGAACGTATCGTACATCTGTATATGTACTGTGCTCACTTTATCTATTTAAATCAGGAAAATCATAAAACTCAACGTTATTCATTAGAAAACCAGGTCGCAAAAACATGATTAGTGATGCCGCTTATCAGGATCAGTTTATTGATACTACGCTACGTAAAATGCTGCAATGGATTTACTTACTTCATTTATCCTACACACTACAAATCATCCTGTCAACTATGTTATGATGTTGAGCCATTATCTAGGCCAAAAACTGAGCTTAAAAATAATATCAACAAGTTTGTCAACATTCTGTTCATTTAACTTTACCCAAACTCAATTCGTCCAGAGAGCTGATACAAATGTATACTTTCAAGAGTTTCATACTTGCAATTTTTTTATCGTGTCAGCTATTTACTTAATTTTTTTTAAAATTTCATTGTATGAATTTATGACTACAATACTGTCAAGTATATATTCATTGCTGCATCAGCTTCATTACATTTTTCCATCTAAATATATTATAAAAACAGGTTAAAAGATGTGGAACACACAACTTATTCCATCATACCACACAGATTTAGCAAGCTTAATGTATGGTACTTAAGCGATGTGTTTTGACGAATACAAACAGGCATAAGCACAACAAAAAATATTAATGGCAGATTTATTTTCTACGATTATTCTAATGCGATGACAGCTGCTCCTTTTACTACTACTTCTGCTGCTGTTTAATAGTATTTGTTTGGCATTATTTATGCATTGTAAATCAAATCCATTATCGCTATCAGCGGCAGTAATATGCCATCATTACTATTACTGTTGGAGAGAGAATACGCAACATCCCACGATTGTACATTCATGTTAAAAGCTTCATTTGGACCGGTAGCAGGGGAGAAAAAAAATGAAGAAAGAGTAGTTACTTGAGTTGAATATTTTGCACTTGCAAAACGATGTGTTTTGCAATTTACATTTTATGACATGGGATGCTCGACAAATTGTAAACGCTAAAATTGGGATGAGTATATTTTTATCTTTTATCGCATCGTATTATGTTCTTCCAACTCGCCGCTGGAATGAGAACACACACAATAAGCCATTAAACATGCACACAATGGGCCGACACTGCCACACACACAAACACAAAGTCCAATGTAAAGTGTAAAAAATATGAAAGTATTTATGACTTTGGAAAGTGACTTTTTAAAGACATAAAAATAGTAAATAGCTAGACTTAATTCATAATTACC
>JAQIWN010004853.1:0-10620 GCA_034699025.1 Entomobrya cf. arborea Gr-Col-00668 | reverse complement strand
ACAACAAAAACTTACTGCCATTGCATACTTTATACACAAAATGACTACTACTGAACGAATGTCGTCTCAGTCGCCTACAACATATAGCCATCAGCATCTGATGATCATAATCATAAAAGTTTTTCAAAATAAAGCCATGCAACACAAAAACCATTATAAAATCTGGAGAAATGAACTCTCATTTCCTGTATTGCTGCCTCTGCCATATCGGTGCGGTGGTGGCTGGTGCATAGCATGCATAACATTTTTGTCGATGTGCATTTGCCACTTGCTGATAATGTAGCGGTTTAGCAGGTTTTCAGTATTCACCCTATTTGCTGTTGAATTTATGTGATAACAAAATACATGCTTGTATGCAGTCGGTGCATTGTACATTTGTTTTCCTTCAATAGTGTTATGTAACACGCAAATAAAATATTGTGTTATGCACCTGCATTGTGTGCAGCTATATTACTTTAGAAAAATGACATCATCACGTAATACTACACAATAGTGACTATATCGTGTGGACAGCGGATAATTTTGTTTATTAAAAGGTCTAAAGACTGCGTGTATGCAAGTGCGTTGTGCATGCTGTTCTATTTTTATCAGGAACACAGATTCTTTTGTTCTTTAATGGATGCAGTTTACAGCAAGGAAAAGGATTTTTCCACAATAAATGAAAGGAGAGAAAATCAACGCAATTACTTCTAGTGAAATATGTACTTATAGACATGTTCATGTAGGTATAGAACACATTTTATTTCCACATTCGAGAGGGTACAAACGTCAAAATTGACATGACATGGCATGGGTTCTCCTAAAGGGAAAAACGGAAGGAGGAAAAGGGAAGATTTATTTGACAAAAATGTACAATATTTTTGGAGATTCCAGGTGTTCCAGACTACTTGATAATGATTATGGTGGAATCCCTTGTATTTCTATTGCAATATTTGTACTTTGAAATGGTACGTGATTTAAAATTTTGAGTTGAGAATGTTTTGTGTTCGTGTCCGAAGGATAAAAGAGGAAAGAGGTTTGGGGGATGACGAATGAAAACAGGAAAAATCTCGCCTTTAAACCAGAGAACCTGTCAAGACATCCGGAATGGAGAAAATCCCAGAAAACATGAATACGATGTGAAGAAGGTGGTAAAAGTGACGAAATAAGGATAATATTATGTGGAAGGAAAAGAGGCGAACGATGCTTTGGATTGTTCATGTAATGTACACATTCATTCAGTCACCCAAGCACATCATCAGTTTAGTACGCATCGGAGTAGCAGCTGCTTATCACTCTTGTCACAAATATCCATAAATGCTGACATAGGTGGGGAAGAATTTGTACGTGCATCACGAAAGATAATAATAATATAGTCGACTTGAGAGAAAGAACGGGGAGAAAGCGAAGAACAAGCCCAAAAATGTAATAGTGGTTGGTAGGTAGCAATAATAACAGGGAGTCATTATTGGTTCATGTCAAGTTCAAAAGTTACGTGAGCGGGCTAACTAACTCAAAAATATTACATTTGGGAAAGATTTCTGGGAAAATGGTAGGAAAACCGAGATATTTGTACCGCACGCTAGTCGTCAACCAAACCTGTCACCAGTCAAACCGCTAGACCATCAATTATGTTAAAATATTTAGAGACGACGATTTCGATTGCTGATGCACTTATTCTTAGAATAAGAAATTATTTCGAGATTTGAGCAGTGCACTGCAGTGAGTGGATTTTGGTTGCATTGTTTGTCATGTCATCACACAAAAGTGCATTCATTCAATCTTTCTGTCAATCAGAGTTACAGAAAAATATATCGCATTAAAACTACTAGCAAGATATTTCTCAGAATTCATCACACGGGGTTAACGGAAATCATAATAAAAATGTAAATCTGCTAACATAAGTGCGTTGCACTGTGACTGCAACCTGAACTGAATATACTTTTGATGAACATAAAAAGATCCATTTTTTCGTCTTGACTTTTATCATCCTTAATGTCCTCAAGTGACAAAAAATGTAACGTTTTTTTCGTCAGTCTGCTTCAGGAAGTCGCAGGATACACGTTACATAAAGGAATTCCAAAGAGATGGGTGCCTGGTTTCTGGGAATGCATTATATATACATTATTCTGACTACCACACATGAAATTGTATGAGTGTGTTAGGCTGCGTATATGACTGGTAAAGAGTGAGTAGTGAACAAGAGAGACTGAATGAATACATTGATGTAAAAAAGAAGCATGCCTGAAAGATGGCATACGGCATCAGGGGAGCAGCGGTGAATAAAAAAGGGAGAAAGTACAAAGAAAAGCTTCAAGTGAGGGAATGTAGAGAAAAATAGAGTGAGTGAGAAGTACAAGTGTCAAACATAATGTGCTAAAGTTGCAAATCGTCTCGTAAAAATAAAGTGGCCATTTACGCTTGTGGTTATTTCTCTGAAAACCGTATGAACCCTTCTCGGTGTACAAGGCGGTTTCGTTTTTACAAGTAGCTTTTTTTCTCTTTTTACAACTGATAGAGAGAAAGGCAGAGAACGGAAAATGAGCAACAACAACTGAAAGGCATGACTATAACCAACTTCACTGGTTATATTGCTATGATGTGTACAATATTGGGAGTTTTTTTCTCGGTGGAATATGATTTCTTGTTCTTTTCCATGCAATGGTCATTTACTTCACATAAAATGGAATCACTCCTTATTTCAAAAACTCAACAAAATTGGTATATTTACAACTTTTTACACTGTTTTGTTTTTATAGCCACATATGCTAGGAAAAAGTTTTTTTTTCAAGCGGGGGTACTATTACCACTACCCACATCAATAGATGATCGTAGATTTCAGGTGCAGGTGAATTTGTTTCAGATTTTTTAAAATGCCCATTATTTATCCTACCCTTTAATTTATAAACAATTTTTTTTTGTCAATTGGAATAACCAGACTGTGAACTGACGTCATCTATTTTACGTTTTCTTTTTCTGATAACACGCATTTTCAATATTGGAGTTGCATGTTCAATATCCTGTATCTCATAATAAAAGCCCACATGCAGTCATAATATTTTCAATAGCTAACCAAAGCACTATACGTACATATTGATCTTTGTACATAAAGAACGCAGTAAAGGTCAACGGAAAACACTGACCGTATTGTACACACTATCAATACTTTCACTCTATCGTAAATAGTTTTGGGTACGACATGCAACATCCCAATTTATACCTATTTTTATAGATTTGACCATGAAACTAAACGACGATTCAACTTTTCATATTATCGACATCCGACATCAAAGGAAGATTGACGATTACATATTTTGTGATGATATGCTACTGATTTGGGAAACAATCATTTCAAAAAAAATCCGGGTGTCTTTCTTTTGTTTTATTCAGGTTCTAGATAAATTGTAAATGGTTACTAAAATGAATGAAATGAAGTTTATTTTAATGGCATTGACGTGCGTTTATTTCTACATTTCCGTGTTTTACCTTACACTTCTTCAGAATGTTGTCTGTACGCCTTCAATTCAATAATCCGAACTAAACCTGTAACGACTTCATATTTAAGTTGAATACTCTCTAGCATTTAAAAAAGGGTTAAGTTTCTGATTTGTGTGGAACTTAAGCGCGATACACAATTCAAATATCTTCAAGGTTAGATCCATCATATCAATATCCGCACACAACGCCTAATCCTACATGAAATATTACCATTAAGTAAAATTGAAAATGACGCACATTTTAGCAATCTGTTGTTAATGCTGTATATTTTTTTGATTCGCCAATAATAGTGAAAAACGATTTGACCTTGGATTATGATCATATTTATCCTTATCGCTATCAAAATATGGGATCAAGCATATATGTATATGATCTTGTTTATGTATTTGATAAACAGCAAACAAATCTACACTGAAGAGAGTGCCAATGTCAATCGTAATTGAGTAAAGTTTTGCCAAAACGAAGAAATTAAGGAGAGAGAGAGAAGTCGAAAAGTTCGAAAGGAGCAAAAACTTTTCTCGACAAAACTTTCTCTTGCATTTGTAGATTATGGAAAAGTAGCTGTATCAAACACAGTAACAGCGTGACATGATAATTTCGTTACTTTTGATATGTAACATACTCTCTGGATACCCAAAGGAAAAGTAGCCAAATGAAACAAAATCAATCCAAAAACAAATATGTATTCTAAAGATAAGCGCATTTAGGTAATAATACGCCTCTGCCTGTATAACCAATGCTACTGGATGGTTGAGTAGAGAAAGTTTGGACTCGAAAAGTATGCTTCAAGTGGATGGACAAACTATTAATGCGATTAAAGGATTGCGTGCAAAAACATCAACCGTTATACATGTGTAACACTACACGGTGTAAGTTCATACGGTACTCATTTTATACATAAGTAGAAAATAGTTACCTCATGTCTGTCGATTTAGAAAATGTTACTTGATGATAAGTATACTTTTACTTGCTTATTTTGACACAAGTAGGGTCGTGTTGTCGTTTTATAATGTAATATGTTAACAATACTTTTTTACTTCAACAACCAATTTCTCTCTAAAACTCTCGATTTTTCTTGAGGTCACTGTAGATATTAAACATATGTTTACCAAGTATACCAAGAGACCATAAATAAAAATGTATGAAAGAACTTATGTTTATTACACTATTTTACACATCATTTATGTATTTTTATATTTGTATGTGCTGTAATCGAAATATTCAAACATAACTCAAAAACAGGCTTCTTAAAACAATTTAATCAACTATTTTAATCCCACTAATTTAAGCGAGAAATACATACAGCCAAACTAGAACTTCCTTTCCTCTATCACAAATCGAAAAACGTCAGCAAATGGATTGATTTTTGTAAACAAAGCGTCAATGACAAGAATGTTTACCTTTCTTTATTTTACTTATATGTATACTTTACAAGTATGACGTGTTTTTAGTCTCGACTCGACATGCTGTATTTTAAACGCTTTAGAATTTAAGGAAGCATAGCATAGTTTCTTGTGTGGCAGTTGAAGAAAATCTATAAAATGTGCAAAATCAAAACCAGAAGTTTTACAAACAATTTTATTTGATTTCAGTTTTACAAGAACTCATTTTCTTTTTCTGCAGAAAAAAACAGCAATGAATCATTTTTATGCTAAAGTTTTTACCTCAGAGCAAGCCATTTATTAGCGAAAAACTCACGCCTTCATTCTTCAATTTCATTATTTTTTTTTCATCTTGCGTGAATACCCTCCATATATACTCGCACATTTAGTATTACAGGTTTTTTGACGGTTATGTTACATAACTACTTTAATCACAACGACCTTTTCTCCAAAATCCGCCTCTCCAGTTCCGTTTAATATACAGAATATAAAATGAAAATTGTACGTAGAGGTATTCCAAGTTACATTTATACAACAAACGATCATGAAACCCCCGAGAAATAATGAACGAATAAATATTTACCGAAGCATACTTTACTTAAAACACAGTATTCTAAGTGTAGTAGTATTTGTCCCGGTGTATATATGTATGTCGTATTACCACCACTATAACAATATGACCTTGCTTTTATAGTAAAACATTATGGTGTCTACTCGTTCACATTTGAGAAAGTCAAATTTCCCTTAATTATGCTAAGCCAAAAGTCAAATCAAATCATATAGCCGGCACAACGACGTATGCATTTCATATCATTTTCCATTTAGCAAAAAACAAGAATTATTAGCTTCTGACTTTGTAGAAATAAGAAAATAAGGTCGAGTTTTTACCTTTTTGGTATCTTGGCTTTAAAAACAAGGTTAGCGAGTCGAGTGTAAAAATTTGCATGTTAAAACTATATGTTTGTTTGTTGCCTTCCAGGAAAACGATATTTCAACCACCACCTACAACGATAGCTGCTAGCACCTAAACTAAAACATTTCATTTTTTCATTTCTACGTTTTGTGTGAAAATCATGAAAAAACATCGTAGAAAGGAGCAAAGATCCCATAAAAAATCCCATTTTGTTGAAAGTGAATTACTAAAAATTTGCTGCCGCCATCTGGCCAAGACGTCAGCACACTTGCACTTTTAGGCTCAGATTTCCTCAAAATTGAGAATACTAAGCTAACTACGAAAAACCAGCGGAATACATTTTTTCGCTTATTCAGTTTTCAGATGATTTGGAATTTTAAAAATAAAGATTTTCTTTTCTAACTTTTCATTTCAAATAACACACTAGAACCAAAGACCATTATGATAGTAGCTTAATGAATATGAATATTTACGAAATCTGCAAAGCTTTGCATTCCTTTCTTGTAGCGGCGGCGGTGAAAAGGGAAAGAAGATTTCCAGTCCTTTTTCTAATGAATTGGCTCTTACTCTTGGTAAGAAAAGAAGATGATGGTGTCTACGACGGTGTTGATGTTAATGGCGTATAAACCAAAAAAAACTTGAATCACATTTTTCAAATTGTGCCATCAACACTTTTCAAATAGCATATTATCCATATAAACTTCAATTTAGCCGATTTCTATGTGATTCCTCTCCAGTTATACGATTTTTATCTGGAACTTGTGCTGGAGGTGATGATGAAGGTAATAGCAAAAATTTATAAGAAGCTTTACTTCGTGAATACGAATGCAAGTCTATGATAAATGCTGTGGGGTAAAGAAAAACTGTAACAGAAATCGACCATTACCATATTAGATATTAGAAATCTCTTTCTCACAGTTTTATTTGTGCTAATACTGATATTGCGATTTCCTTTCTTACCAACCTGTACAATAGGCTACCCAGTTACACAGCTGTGAGAAGATTATTAAAGGCCAAAGAAGCCACAGTTAAATCAGGAAATATAAAAATGAACTTTCACCTTCGGAGAAACCTTTTTTTCTTCACTAAGTACTCCGAATAAAAATAAAGCAAAAATTGGTCTGTATTCGTTTTTCTCTTTGAGAAAGGCCTCTTTTATGTTAGCTGTTCGTTTTGGTAATTTTATGAAAAGAGTAAGATACGTTTTCAAAAAAAGTATGCCCAGTCATCATTATTACAACTATAAGATTCGGAACAGAAAAGTAATCAAAGTCTTATGAAAAACCACTGGAATAATAAGTGTACACATATATGTGGCAGTGGCAGGGCAGAACGACTTGTGTGGATATTATACAACAGCAATTCGTAGTAATAAGGTTGTTCATTACTACAGTTTTCTGAATTTGATTACATTGCTCACTACTTTTCAATATGACAAAACATAGGACAGCACCTCAGAAAGGTAAGCTTTTTCACGATTTTAGGTAAACCTGTAATGATAATAAAGCAATATTCACATTTTTTGTCTATTTTTTTCCTTTCAAGTAGATTTGGTTTTGGCTTTTATGTTTCTTTTTGAATACATTTCATCCTCCTTTGTTCTCATGTAAAACTTCACCGCGAAAAATATCCGCTACTGACTAAAGTAATATTCCATTTTGCTTTTGGGAGTATTCCTTTTAGTAGAGGACATTTCCAGTTTTTTATGCATCCATTCTTTTTATTAGTACTGGTGGTACGATATACTCCATTTCCATCGCGCAGTCTTCTTTCTTTTCATTTCCGACTATAGTTGCAATTTCCGCTAGAATTCTATAGTTGTGTCAGCAAAGTAACTAAACAATGAACGAAGAGGATAAAGTGAGTAAATAAATAAAAACGAAAAGAAAAGCAAAACTGAATGACTACTGATATGACTGGATAACTACTCTTCTAAAGTAAGAGAGGTAGGCGGTGATTTAGAAGTTGAAAAGTTAGTTGGTGAAAGCGACAGTGATAATAATGCTGACTTTCACTTAACCATCCTCTTAAAAAAGCTATAAAATTAAAAGGTAAACCACAGCTCAAAATATCTTTTTCAATGCTACTTTATGTCGTTACTTATGTAAAAAAAGAAAGATGTAAATTGAGCCAATCTGCTAAGGTTAACCTTATGAGGATGTTCCTGTAAAGATTGCATAATACAGACAGACATATAAAAGATAATAGTAATAAATTGCATTTTTACATTTTTATTATTATTATTGCGAGTTTTATTACATCATTCTTTTGTGCAGAAAAGTGATGTGATGATCTTGATTGTATGAGTGCATACTTAATCTAATACATTTTGAGTAGAACCTGAAAGAAACGATGATTTCTACTCTTATTGTTAGAGATGCCATCTTGTTTGCGTTTTTAGTAATGGGGTCCTCCTTTTAGACTTAAAAAATTGAATCAGCAGAAAGAACCGCATATTTGGAACGAAATGGATTTTTAGCTGTGACACTACCCATGACATTTTGTCAGTGATAAACTGATGGAATGCACGTGTTTTACGTTTTACGACTAAAAGTTGTACAAAGTTGTCATCCACTCACTCAAAATGAAAAGTATTTTTGTTTGAAAGGAATAAATAGAAGTAGAATGAAATGATTGTACTTACACAGAAAAACTTTTTTCAGATTTCTCTCTACGCCTTTGTGGTTTTGAAAGAAATGCAATATGCAATGCTAGCTGCTTTGTTATTTGAATGTTGTGAGTTGATGATGAAAATCTAAGCTTCTAAGCTTTGAATTTTATTGTGTCATTGTTTTGCATAAAATTTCATTACATTTTTTTGTGGAAATGGAACTCCTTGACAGTTTCATCAAGATTGCATCCACATTCGGCATGGTAGGTGGTTCGAGAGTAGTACTGGTGTCCCCCTTGTAAATTGCATCGTATCAAAATGTTTACCATGCCGATCACTCTTCTCTATTAGCTTGAAAGCCAACAGAACCGGTGACGGTTTAACAAAGATGAAAGAAAGCCGCTGCGCCGTTACGATGCAATAATGTAAAGATGTAGTGTATTCCGAGAATTTATCAGAGTAACGCAATGCAATGAAAATAATTTTTATACGAGAACGCAAAAAACGGAAATACTGCCACAGAAAGCATTGCATTGTACAACAATGAAGCGTATACGACGGTCCACTCAATCTCTGCCAATACGATTGCACTTTTAAGATGGAACGGCGAGCACTGAGCACGACATAACAAAACAACAATAAAAGATGAATTTGGGAAAATCAGAAACAATTTTAATTAAATTTATTGCACGATCGATAAAAAATTCGTGCATCCAGGCATGCAGTTGCATAAGATAAATTATGCATTCAACTATGTTCATTTCCATTTCATTACGGATTCATTATCCCAGACATGATCTCTCGCTACCGCTTTTCACATTATGAAATTATTTAGATGGTGGAAATAAATCAAATTATAAATGCATATCATGCTTACATACATATGTACGTTGTTCGCAGTTCACAGTAATGTTATCAATAACAGTTTGTAAATTTCCTTTTTGTAGCTACCTACAAAAATAACTTTCCGTGCACTGTTCCCAATCGCTAATGTGCGTAACGGGACATGCTACAAAAAAAATTGTTTTGCATTATGCAACTTTTTTTCCTCGTTGTATTATCAGCTATGCTATCAGTTTAGTTTTTCATTTCCTCTTTTAAGTACGCTTACTATTTTGGTTGATGGTGGTAATGAATTCTTCTTTGTTGATACGACGTCAGCATGCATTCTGTGAAAGTGTTGGTGCTCTAAACACAATTGTAATAGAAGTAATGATGCAGTACAAAGTACAGGGGTAAGTTGCTTTTGTACAGAATTACTAAACAGGGCTTCTCATGTTTTGTCTACATTGCATTCCCCCTCTTTTCTAACAACCGTGTTTTTGTGTATGAAAATTGCTTTAATGAATCATTCTAATGAGAATGAGACTATTCCGGTGTATTGCTTGTTTGATGCTTTCCCCTTTGAATATGTATAAAAGCTTGAGTGAATTCTCTAAATATGTCGTATAGCCTTCTGCTGCTTACATTACTCAAAAAAGCTTTCGTAATAGTTATCAACATCATCAACTTTTCCTGCTTTCACTTTTTCCCATTATTTCACATAATTTTTGCAATGGGTATATCATGCAGTTCTTGGGAGCAAAATTGGGTGTGGCAGAAAACATTCAAAGTACTTTGAAGTAATGTCACATGAAGAATGACAGCTAAAAGGAAAAGTGAGGTAATTGGGAAATTTTATGAGGATGATATCCTAGTGTGAAATCCTAATACTTTTTTATTATGAGAAAAATACATATATAGTTATTTTTGACACTTTAGAGGAAAATGCTAAGAAATTTGGCTGTCTATGAATTACAGTAGGTTTACATCAACTTTCAAAACAATGAAAAACGAAAAAAAAAAACACTTGAATTCTAAAAAATGAAAGAGTTTAAATGAATTGAGGTGATACGACAATTGGAACAAATAATGCTGACAATGGATTTTTTTAAATTCCCATTGTCAAGATTCATCACTTAAGCCCGACAATTAATTTATCACTGAATTTCTTCGAACAAGAGACTTGAAATAAAAGTATATTATATGACCCCTAAATAACCTGTTAACCTACCTGAAAATGGACTAGTCAGTTGATAAAGTGACAAGAATAGAATGTAAAGAAATGTGCTATTGAACAAGTGAGATATGACCGATATTCGTACTTTTTGCTACCTTTTCTTCGGAGCAAATATTTATTTATGCAGTGGTTTAAATTGTTGTCTCGAAGCCCTGCTTGTTTTTACAGCATTATGATC
>JAQIWN010004852.1:0-10622 GCA_034699025.1 Entomobrya cf. arborea Gr-Col-00668 | reverse complement strand
TAGATATTCAAAACTTGAAAACATGCTTTTCTTTTAAAACATGGTTTCAATTTTTGCAAAGCGTTTGATAGTAGGTATGCATGCCTCATGGATAAATCCGAAGAAAACTAATTCGCCGGCTAAGTCAAAGGCAGTATCAGTCTCATTAACAACACAGGATAACTGTCGGTTCATCTTATCATCCATACGAACGAGAATAGTCATCTAAAGACAAAACACATAAGAAATCCTTCCATAAGAAATATGCTTGTTGAAGATATGAAATTTTCCCAGAAAAACCACCACACTCACCAGTGATTGAAATAAAATATTTAATTTTTATGAATAAATTATTAGTATAAAAAATTAGCATCAAATTATAAATCAATCATCAATCAGTCTTTTGTTTTCAGTCAGTCTTATAAGTTATCATAATAATAAATTTTTCATTCAACCATCACTCATCACACAACTAGAAATATGAATTTAAAAGTAAATAATTTCATATGGTTTAGTACAAGTAGGCCTGGGCCGTCATCTCGTGCTTTCACATTGCACATCATGTTGACGATCCTTCGGTTTTCTAATTCCGTGGGCTCTGGACTTGCGGAATGGACGCTGTCAATGACTTCAGGGCTGGATGCCTGTTGCCTCGAAGGAAGGGGTTCCGGAAGATCAAAGCATGTCAATGGATAGATTCCAAACCTATGAAAAGTATTCAATTCGTTATTCATGGAAAGGATAATTTAAATATCAAGTTATTCAAGAGAAAGTTGACTGATATACTTACTTGACATCTTCTACAAACTTTTCTAGCTTTTCCGACACTTGAACATCAGACATTCTCCACTGTAGACACTGATTGCTTGACTGATCACTACTACTACTCTCCTCTCCTCCTTCACCTTCCGTTTTCGTAGGAGCTTTTCTGATTTCTGCCACTACAACGTCAGGACCGTAATGTCGGTTGAGTACTTCGTCGGTAATAGTTTCCGAAATGTTTGCTAAAAAAACCAAAACTCAAATTAGCATGGGGAAAAGTGCGACACTCCGAATTAAATTAATTAAAGTGAAGAATTCTATATTTTCCGTACTCTCCATACCTGCCGTTTTGACTAAGGCATGTGCTGACAACAATTTAAGGGAAGGTACGTCAAATAACAAAGGATGAAATAACAACTCTCTCGCTGTTGGTCTATTATCAGGATCATGCTGTAGGCACCTTCTGATGAAATCTTTGAGGGGGGCATCGCTCTCATCCAGACTTTCTATCGTTCTGTTAATGTGCTCTTCAGTGACCACAGTTCCAGAGTCACCATTCCCTTGAATTTCCAATGCAGCCATTTCCAGGGCACACATTCCAAACGAGTAAATGTCAACTGCTGATGTAAGCGTTGGACTTGAGTCTACGATGATGGGCACACACAAAACACAAAGAATAAATGTAGAAATATAAATAAAAAGTATCAATCAAAATCCACAAAGCGATCTTGAGTATACTAATGACGCACAAGAGCACGTAATAACAATGGCCGGACGTCAAGAACGAAACATGCATGTTATTATTACCTCCGCTGCTACTACCACCACCTGTCTCTGTCTCAGAGTCTCCTCTCGGTAACATGATGAATTTATTGATTTATTATAAACTTTCTAAACTTTAAACTTTATTCACTGCAACAACTTCTTACATTGATCATTTCAAAATGCCAATGCAGGTAAGATTGTTATAAATGAAGCTTGGTTAAGACATTCAGTTCATTTATTTCAATTCAAATATTATTATTTAAGAAATATGTATTTGTGTTCCTACTTCTTCTTATCCTTCACCTCTTGGCGATTCCACGCTCACAATCGAACTACTCATTCGTTCACCTAAAACACTTTCTTTTTCTCTCAACCTAACGAAATTTGTTTTTCTAACTAATCTCCATATTTTGTTTCGGCGACACGATGTCTGGTGGAAAAGAGATTTCCTTGCGCACATACATATATCTATATTACAACTCACCGGAAAATCTCTCGAAGAAAAACAACAAAGTTTACATTTTCTGTGAAAGATTATTAGCCTAATTCCACAGTATATAAAAAATTCATGGAAAATTACAAGCTTGTGAAGATTTTTATGTACTGTAGCCAACGAACCCTACCTCAACCTACATACTAACAAACAAAGTTGCCACTTGCCAGTACTTCCTACATCGATGGTATAATACTACGGAACTGATAAGGCTATACATGTGCAGATAATGATATGTTGTTCAGATTCTTTTTCGGAGTTCTGAGGTTTCAAAACGAGAGTAACGAGGAAGTACAAAATGTTACGACAGAATCTAATATCACTTCAAAATGAATTGAGAATAGGATAACAGTAAAGTTAGTGTCTCGGAAAGAATGAAGGGTAAAAATAAAATTTATTTTTACTGATAACAAATACGCCAAACTTCTACACGCGAATTGTCATCATCATCATCATCTTTCTTAAAAAGTTCATCCCTCCTATCAAAAACATGACTTACTTGACTTAAAAGCTTGAGTGCTACATTCACAACAAAGTATGAACGATAATGGGAAAAATGTATACAGGCATATGTTTCTTTCGTACTAATTCCCGAAATTCTAGAAAATTCAGAAGTATGAACTTACCTCCATACTCAGGAGCCACAAAATGAAGGTTCTTGATATTATCCCGGCATGATTTGACGTGGTGATGAATAGCATCAGGGGCCACTGTCCCAACGAAATAAAAAAGAACACACCCATTAAGTTTAGAGTTTGAGCATTCATAAAATAAAACAAAAATTACTCTCTTGCCAAAAATTATAAATACACCGTTTACTCCTAAAACCACTTCATATGAGAAAAGAGAATAAAAAGAAGAATACTAAGAAGAAAGCTTGACATGATAAGATTACGAAGAAGACGTTACATCAGAGTAGAAGCCCAGTAGTAGAACATCTTTTACGATTGTGAAGAGAACATAAATTCTTGTTTTTGTAGTTAGTCATTTATCGGACCATTACATATCAACAGACATTCACCCAAATGTGTAGCACGACTTGGGGCATTCCCTCCCAATCTGATATATTCACTAAACATTTTTAGTCTATCATAATTACAGTGTCTACACGAGCATTGCTTCTCAAAAGAATCTGGCTACACAGATGACCGACAGCCGGAAAGAGACACTTTTTCTTTATTTTTGTAACATAAATTGGATTAATTTTGTAACTTGTTCCATCTTTCTATTTTAATTCATTTGAGTCTGCGTCTGTCTTCATCCATTCATTAAGCATTTATGCTCACATTGATTTTCATTATGAGAGCCAAGTCCTTGCCCACCCAAATCAAAATTTGAGACGAATTTATAGACTTTACAAACCAGACATACTGTCTCTGATATTGTCGCCCAAGCCATTTTGCTAGCAAATTGACCATAAATTTAATTTAAAATTGGATAAATCTTTGTATACTGTATTAATAACTTCATAAATGACTTACCTGAGCCGATTTTGACAAGACCATTGTGCTGGATAAAAATGGTATCACAGGTCAAATTGCCGTGAATAATAGGTGGAGAACAGGAATGCAGATAACTACAAAGAGACAAAAATAAATGAACATAATCAGTTTTATAGGTTCAAATTCCTAGAGAAGTAATCAAAATTTAATTTAATTCGTCCATATGACAGTGGTACATTTTAAATCGATTCTCTTGTGCAATCAACTAAAAGAGATTTAAACTTAAATATGCAACGTTCAACAGTGTACATACATATGTAAGTACAATTCTGATGTCTTATTTTTTTAACAAGTCACTGCGAAATTCAAATGACGTAGCGAAAGCTGCAAAAATAACATCAACCCTTGTCTATTAATGTTAATTGCACATTTCAAATTTTTAACATTCGTAATGAAATAAAATATCACGTAAAACACGTACGAGGTACGAGTACTTTGATATTTGTAAAATCCTTTCATTTTATGTTGTGTTGCTTATATCACTGCTGAATGGATTCGGGCAGCAGAAAAAATAAACTACCAAACTACCTACTTAGTTTAGTACTCATGTTAATGGACAATTTAATTTTTTTCTAAAAGAAGCATATGTATTACAACACAACATAGCATATAACGACTCAATAAACAGTGTAATTCTAATTTTTATGACGATTCAGAGATTTACAACAGCAGGTGGGAAATTTGCCAAATCTGATAAAAGCTTGCAGAAATGACTTTTCGCTTTTCGACTTGAGTAAAAAAATAACACACTTAAAGTGTAAGTACGTTAGCATGCATCTACTAAACTTGTTACGTAAAAGCTTATCTAACAACACAACAAAACTCTTGTTTCAACTCCACCAGTGAACAAGACTAGATAACACCATAACTTTATACACTCATATTGTACACTAAACGTACCTCAGTGCTGACAAAATCTGAGTACACCAACGTTTCCAAGCTTGCAGTGGTAACCTTTTCACATTTCGCTTTGTCCTTTTCAGGAACTGCTTGAGGGAACCCGATGACATGTATTCTGTGATGAAAACAACCTGCAAAAAAAAAAAATTAGATTAAAAATAAAACCGATCAGTGTGACGAAAACAAAAGTATTAAAAAGTATAAACATAAATAAAAGTTAAAACGCAAATAAAAGCTTTGCTGCACGTACTCGTGGTTTTTCTGAGTGCGTTTCCATCCAATATTTGTGGAATTTAACAATGTTTGGATGCTCTAACTGCGTCAAGTTATCGAAAACTTGACGAATTTTATCCTCTTGAGCTTTGAGATTTTTTCTTTCTGAAAAGCGAACTTCATTCCAGGCCACCTCCACACCCTCTTCGGTGTCCATTGCCAAGTAGGCACAGTCAATACCCGGTACATCTCGTTGGTCCAACTATAAATTGAAGAAAAAAAGAATGTTGGTTATAAGTACATTGTCTCACACAACGAAATCAACTGTTAAACGATTCCTATTTTCAGTTTCCCTCAATCACTAAAAATGCATAATATACAAAGTATAATGTACATCTCAAAATTTTAGCAAACATTTCAGACTATTTGAACTATTCTTAAACTGGTGATTATCATCATCACTTTCATGGACTATAAAACAAAGCATATCAACTTGGTTTCTTGCCAGTGGGACTTTTCTCACATCTACCGAGAAAGTTTCCAATCTTAATCCTTTATTCAACTTCTTTGTAAAGCCTTTTCCGTTATACAACGGATGGCGCAACGTCTCCAACTTGTATTTCAATAGTTTTCAACTTCGTTATTTTTGAATTTCATTTGAATTTTACTTGATAACATAACTCATCCATAAAGTAATTATGTCATCTCACATATTGATCTTAAAATCTTATACTACTACAAGTTACGGTGAAACTTCTGTAGAGGATGATATTAGTTACTGTCGTATTTCTATCTAGACTAAATGGAAAAACACACCGTAAACTGGCAGAGGAAGGGGAAAAGTGCAAACGAATGACATTTTTATTACATACCTTTGCATCTAGGAAGCATGCTTATTTACCAGCAGGAAAAACTGACTCATTTACAATTCAAACACCATGACTCACTTGCTTTCCCCATATTTATTGCACTCTCAAACAGGCAGGAAAAGAGAAAAGCGAAAATCCCATCCCATAAATGGTAGAGAAATTCCATGTGCAAATTTTCTTTTCCCCCTTTCATTCCAACAGCGATCAATGCTAAACTTAAGAAGCTTTTATAGATTTTATGCATGATGCTTTCCTTCTACTTTCGAAAAACTTTTCTTGTATTCTTGTTAGAATTGGAAAAGTTTTACTAAGATCTGTAATGTATAAGCGTAAATGAAATACGAAGACACCGACTACCAGCTACCATATTGAGGCTGGAAAATAACAAGGAAATTACTGCGAGAGTCGTCAGATGCTAAGAAATAGTTGTTATTTTGGTATTTTTACAATGTGTTGAATGAGAGAATGGGTGTTACAGGTAGTATTGGCGAAGTATGTACAATGTACACTGTACATACATACATACATATACATAAGCAGTCAACGACCTATGGAAGTTATGTACATAAAAAAATTGCGACTTAAGAAGACTGAAGATAACCTCACCGTCACCGCTATACACACAAACGACCACCAGATCGCCGTTACCGAAGCATAGTCACGTACATTGTGAGTTGTGCGATGGGATGTGGATGTGAGTCATAGTAAAAGCCTCATATTTCCATAAAGCGAAAAGTAAACAAAACACGATTACTATAAGTCCAAGTCCAGGACATGCAGACGCCAGACTAGAAGAGAAACGAGGTAAATCTCAGAGTAGTGGCGTGGCAGCACAAGGGGAGAATCGAGAGAGAACAAAACTTTCTCTTTTTACGACTGCTACTGCTTAATATCGTTATTGTTGGTAAGCTATAAAAGACTCATAATAATGCAAACATCCATAACATTATGCCTAAGTATATTTATAAAAGATGCTGCTGTTCGTTAGTTTAACAGGAAGCACAACGCAAACAATTGTAGTCTAGCACAAAAGTACATAAAGTGCATATAGCAAAGTACATTGACATAAAAAGACATCTATAGGTACACAAGAGAAAAAACATACACCAAAATTTCTATTCCACCAATAACAACAGTTCCATTTCAACTTCCAAAGTTCTATACTGATTTCCCTTGTTAATCATTAAGACTGGCATTCTGTAACATTCCCTCTCAAGATATCAGGCATATCTACATATTATTATAATCTCTATATGTATTGAGTTACATTTACATTGCATAAACAGCCGTCAACCATGACCCATCCCAAACCTAACTTTGTGGACCTGCAAATTTTCCACACAAACCAACTCAACAAACATTTTTCGACAGCATCCCCAACCTACGCAAAAAAATGCATGGAACGAGTCAGAAAGTCAGCTCATTGATTCTAAAAAGGCAGTCAGAATAGTCAGAAATAAGATCTAACTAAACTGTGACATTTTAAAAGCTCTACTAAATAATGCAAACAACCCGAAGGGCACGCCATTTTCTTTTCTTTACTTTTGGGAGATGCATAATACAACTTTGAAATACAAATGTCGCCAGTTCAAAAGCACAAAGGCATCTCAAGTTGGAGTTTAAGGTTTTACAGCGTTTTATTTTCTATTATTGTCCATGCACAGAAAAAAAGGTGCTTGTAAAGTAGATGAAAAAGAACTAATTGCCAGTGTAGTACTACATGAGCTACTAAAAGATTTAAATTCGAGGGTCTCTCCTCGTCTCCATCTCCATTCTATTTTTATATATTAAGCTTTGCTGTTGTTGACCTAACTAAACTCTTACAGATTACATTACATTTGTTACAAATATATAGAAAATGAAAACAGAAAATTCTCCCAAGTAAATTCCATCGTAAAGTCTCGCCGTATTGATCGATAAATTATCTTTATAGTACGTATGTTTAGATATGTAAAATTTATATCACAAAGTACACTTATAGAATTTTTTTCTCTCGTTCTTTCATGAAACTCAATAGGTTACATTGCATAGTGGTGTGGGGATTGGAAGGTTTTACGACTCTTCAACTGCAAACATGACATGCACATAAAATGCGTTCATAAATATTTCAGTATTCCCTTTTCCAAAACTTCAACTCTCTCCTCAAACGAAACCACCAACGCAAATGCAATGGTTTTGCTTGCTAGAGCGACTGTTTGTTATCAAAGAAAATGACATGTGTTTTAATCAAGATGACATACTAATTCATACACACTATGAGTGTATATCAGTCTGAATGACTGTGAGTTTAGCAGCGCCGCACTGGCTGTATAAACAATTTATTCCATATACCACGTTTATAGGACGTGTAATGAATGGGAATAATATAACGTATTGTAGTGAATGTGGTTGGTGGTATGGCGGTGGCTGTAGAGGATTACGTAATTGGGAAACTGCTGGATGTAGAGAAGACTAAACACAAACATATTGCTGCATTACTAAATTGCGGGCGGACAAGTAAAAAAACCAGTAAGTCATACAAAATACAAAAGGCTGCAAACAGAAAAAAATAGTTGGTATTTCTGTTTTATTTGTGATTTTGCGGGGTAGGCCAACAATGTATGCATGGTTCGGGGTGGTATGTATCCAGGAAATGTCAATTTGCTTTGGATCTTTTGGTTGTGCTTCTGTAAACAGATGTGATGATGATGTGGTCATCACCATTCATGACTGTTGGTGGAAAGTAAAGTAGGTTAACTACCGCAAAGTTGAGCTGCGAATACTCTAAATACTTTAACAAAAATAAATTAGCAAATGAAACATTTTACAGCTAAAGCTTCATGTGTGATAAAGTCGACACAGATATATTAAAACGCGAAAGAATGCTTTTACTCGGGTTGCAAAATTTTATAATTGCCCCAACACTCAACTCAACACCCTCTCATAATCATGAAATCCCCTCAGAGCGCTCGGAAAATCATTTAGACGTTGGTCTCGTTGGGAAATAAAATTATGGAACTTCGCAGTTCGCAGTACTTCAGATATACTCAAATCCTGCAGTACTCATTAATATGTGAGAAATGAATCATGCGGAAAATAATGCGCATATTTATGTGTTATTGTCTGTTGTGTGATATATTGCGCAACAAATACGCATAGATAATGTATATAGCTATTTATCCGATAAGTAATTCCACATTCCATTCCATTCCAGCACAAGTTTATAGCTTTAGCTGTAATTATGACCATGGACCCGTGCCTGCGGGCAAATGATGTAGAGATGAGCACATAGCAAGCAATGATTTTAAATTTTAAATAGCACATTCATGTGAACATAATGTATTGTACTTTAATTGCTCAAAAATTACTCTGGATAAAAGTAAAAAATACTCATAAACCGTTCCATATTTGGCATTGAAAACAATGTGATTTTGATTTCGTATGCAGAGTAGATTTGCCTGCAACATTTCCGTGAGAATAAATAAAAAACAAGTTATTATTTTTATTATACAGAGTGATTCTTTGAGAAGATTAAATGAAGTGAAGTGAGCTATAAATATAAAACCAAAACATAATAGGCTTGAAATCCATTACGAATGAATTATTTCACAAATACAATACAAATCTCCTATCTTGCCTCCCATCTCAAAACGGTTCCATACATGCATGCCAATCCGTGGTGCATAATGGAATGTGATGTTGTTAAATTTTTTATACTTGAAAATAGCGAAATAATACATGTTTACCTCATCAAGGTCATGAGCATACATATTTTGATTGCTGCTTTCCGTTTTTCCATTTCAATCCCCTATATTTGTTCTATTCAACTTTTATGAGAGCTTTTCAGTTTGTTTTCATTGCATGAAAAATCCAGTTTTATGTACTTACGATTAAGATGACTATGTTTTGAGTGCAAAACTATTTATAATCTCTTACATTACATACATGTTCTTCTAAAATCCTATATCAATCTATTGTTTGATTGCAAATGTTTTGCAAAAAAAAAACCTTTGCTTTCAGGATTATTACATACATCAGTAATTCCATTCCAATAATCTGAAAAGCCATGTACAGTAATTTTAAGTATTAAACATCCATCAATACACAACATAAATGTATTTTTTACAATACAACATACCATCCTTTTTATCTAAATAGCCTGACAGCTAATTATAACTTATCTCTTTTCGTTGCGTTTTACACGAACGTTTACGTAGGTAACATCGACAAACATGTGCTTACTATGTTAGACAGGTTAACACTTTAAAGACTTAAATCTTCGTTTACACTCCTATAAACAATCTTATTTTAAATTTTCACTCTACTAATATAAATACTAGTACTACTAATACACTACTACTACGTTTTTTCTATTCTATTCATGTGCATGAGCACGCAAGAAACTAAGCTCATCATCATCATTTTACACAGACAATAATTTTATTCATCTCATTTACTTAAGTTGAGTTCGAAAAGAATTCTCAGCCAGTCAAGGTATCGCCATCAGAAATAATCTGCATTGCAGTTTCTACTTTGGCTTGGCTGTCACTCAACTCAACAACATTTAGAGACAGACACCGGGAACCAAAACCCAAAACCAGGATCAAGATCAAAATGAATGAGTATACTTTTCAATACATACATTGTACGAGAAAAACTTTAAGCCAATTTCAAGTGTGTGTATTATATCTATATTATAAATGATCCTTGGCATAGTTGGACATTTTTTTGGAAGACAACTATATGAGTAAATCTTGTGAGTAGTGTACAAAGTCACAGTCATGGTTTTTTTTTCGGAAGGAAGGGACCTTGTCTTGGGTCTTGTTTGTTGTGCTGCTGTCTGCCTACATGTGCCGTACATTAAGTCTTCCACTTCCCTCTAACAAAAAAATAATCAGATGATGCAATCTAAAGCCATCCTTGTACTGTAGCAATAGCATAACTCAAGACCATTATCACTGTTAGTGCCGCAACACCAAAAGAGACACAAAAAACTGTATATAAGAATCCTTTCCAAGAGAAATAGTTTCCCATAAAACGATACCACAACTGGGTGAGAATTTATTTCATCCGTACCATTCCGTGAAAAGACGACCATAACCTGGGCCAATGCTACTATACTCCGTCTTGCCGATTGTGTACTTAGTATAATAGTATAAT
>JAQIWN010004851.1:0-10628 GCA_034699025.1 Entomobrya cf. arborea Gr-Col-00668 | reverse complement strand
TCACAAGCGTCGCATGCATCTACTAATGCGCTTCAATTCAGTAGTTTCGTTTCAGAGGGTTTACACTCTTCTAGTTTGAATTCAATTATGTTTGGTTTCATTTTTATTTATTTAATTCGTAGTTGGATTTTGTGGCTATGTGGGATACACAAACTTTTTTCGGGATGACTGGCTCCAACGCATTCTATCTTGGCAGAGCAAATCCGACTCTGGATGTTTTACAAAAGATCCTTTGTATCCGATTGGGGTACTATCGTCAGATATGGGATTTAAGAGGCGTGCTACCAAGACGGAATTAAAACAAGGTGTTGTACCAAATGAAAAATGCTTGCCCCATTTTACTGCTGTAAGCCTTATTGCATTGTCTGCACATTGGGACTACTTGATGGACATGCAACATAATATTTAGTAAAAAAGAATATTGTGTAGTTAATGGGCGATACAACTGTAAATTTAAATCTTCCATGAGATTTTATTAGTTTGATTATGAAAGTTTGGATATTTAAGTTTGATAAAGAAGTTTTGGTTTTTTATTTGAGTTTTAATACAATACATTTGATTTTGCATAAACTTTATATTGCTATTGCGTTTGTTTGTCATCGCTTTGCTGCTCATTCACTGTCAATTTAACAAGAAGTCGAGAAAATAATTTAGCTCCGTAGTCATTGTTCAACTCAACACTACGATATCCTGGTCTCATGCATGAAATCTGTTAAACATCGATAGAAAATTTAAATGCAATTTGCATTTTAAATATACATACATACATATAGTTCTTTTCATATGCTATATTCACCCGGCGTCGGCTAAGCATCGCATACCCCCATATATTTTATGTATGATAGTATATGATGCTTAGCACGCCGCCGGGTGAATATAGCATATGAGAAATATTATACATATACATACATATCTGGCAAACTTACTGGAAGAGTTGCCTCCTTAAGAAATAACTTGTCACTGAAAACGTTCTCTTCATAAACACGAAATTGAACCACAGCAAGTTCTGGATAGTTTATGGGAAAGTAGAATACTTCATTCCAACATGGGTTTAGTCCAGTCTCTAAACAATGAAGTGAACTTTTCATTACTGATTTTTAAAACCGATCATTATATCATTCCAATGTTCCATTTAATTAAGCTTACCTTGACGGCTAGTTTTAATACAATTGCAATCAGCGTTTACGCCAAATATTTCGATTTCAACGAATGGACAAATTTGTCCCGGTGTGGTCTTCATTAAATGTCTGGCACCAATAATCTAGTTGCAAAAGCAATGAACATGTTACACGTTTTAAATTATTTTCCATTATTTAACTCAAATTAATTTACACTAAAAATCAAAATCAACCAACTAAAATATTATCAGACCTCTATTGTAAGCATTTTCAGTGATTTCTGTTGTATATCATCAGCAGGGTCAAATAAGCAATTGTCTTCTGAACCAAGTTCGAAAAAAGATAATGAGGCTTTAAAACGTAACCACAATTTCCATTTTGCATAAACATTCCTCGGTTAATTTGCATACCCTTGTCTAAAATCATTTTTCAATTGAGGCTATTTATTAAGAAAAAAACGTACTAAAAATTCGTTAAAGCAATACCTGGAGTTTGGTAGTTTAGTGCAACCAATTGACTTCCAAAGTTCCAGAATTTGGTGGGATTAAAATTAGACGAGTTTACCCGCAAGCCCTTGGGATAAATTCTCGTAAGCGCTCGCTGAAATAGTACTGGCAAGCATATAAGTATATATATATATATAATAGCGCATGTAAACACAGTATTGATTCATACATGGTAGTTTATTCCTACCTGATTATACCTTATCCAAAACGTCGATTCATTCTTAAAGGTGTCTTGTGCAATCGACTCAGGAAAGCTTTTGACAGTATTAGCATGGCATTTGCTAATATCATCAGGGCCTCCCGGAATTATATGTTCTCGCATACTTGGAAGCCATATTAAATCTGATAGCTCTGCTGCAATTTTATGCTTTTCCGAGCTCCTATTTCGCTGTATTTGCTAATGAGTGCATACAATTGTATATAATTCAGCTTATCAGAGTATAAGTTAAAATAAATATTTAACTCAATTAATACCTTTTTCAAATCGTCATTCTTATGTAAAACAATGTTGATCATATCAGCCCATTCTTTAGCCACAGTATAACATGTCGTACCTAACCTTCGTTTTGTGCCATCCTCATCTTCGAATTTTACAAAATGTGTTAGTCCATAGCTTCTTGCATTTTTACCAGTAGAATCTTTAATGGAAGCCTTTATCCCCAACTTCCAAACCGATTTACCAATATATCCTTCAAACGGGCAGGCCAAATCGTCCAATTCTTCCACAAAAGTTGAGTTAAAAAGTTTCAGATCACCAGGCGAGTCCTCTTTTACACCCTGCCACCAACTATCAGGGTTTTTAATAACGTTAGCGATTATATCTCCCTTTTTAAACGACAGCATTTCGGGATCAGTAGAACTAAACGATTGAATAGCTCGAACTCTACATGTATTAGTAAATATCGTGGAATCCATGTAGTCCGAAGTCTTATAGATATCCTCGTTCACATCCTTTAAAGCAATACCAGAATTGGAGATAATAACTGATGTTTTGAATTTTCGCATTTAAAATAAGTTCTTACGTCGCTCAGCAAAGCCGTCTCGTACATGTAACGTTGTAACGGATGTTCGAGCTTGACACTGTTATAAAATGCATTCGTTTTGTAGTACTGAACAACTTCCTTCAAAGTTCTAAACTTGTAGTTGGACACTTTTAAATGACGCCCTTCTCGGTTAATACAGCAATGTTTAATTTGATTTTCAAATCGAAACGATATGACTAAATCCGAGCCTATTCCATCTCTGAACCGCCCCAAATATAAACCATTAATGCGTAACTTGCCCAAGATTTGTTCACTTGTTTGTCGATCCATATCTTTATAAAACCATTCCAAGTTTTCATTTATACAAGGAAATTGCACTTCTATGGGAGGACCAAGATTATCCAGTTGTATTTTTAAAGAATTTTCAATTGAAAGAGGATTTGCCATGTAGTACTCAACAAGCTCGTGAATGCTGGTAAACTGCCTTGAATTGTCATTTATGTAATGTGTTATTCCCGCTTGATTGGCTGAGTGATAGATGTTGTTTAGAATTGGTATATGGTGTACATCGACTAGTGTTTTAGGAGAATCGAGATTCGAATCTGGATAGCTGATAAAATATTTATTACATCAGAATTTTAAGAAAAAATATTGAATTCAAGCAATTATTATTTCATCAAACATTATTTACTATATTGACAACACGAAGTTTCCTGGCAATATGATATTTTCCCATACTAGAAATGCGCCGAGCTTAGAATTCTTCCGAAGTAATATTTCAACTTCTTTATCTTGTCCTTGAACCTGTCCTAAAGTTATACATATCATCAAAATATTAAAAAGTCGAGTATAATTTAAAAAATAAGGGAAAATTAAGCTGAAATGCAACAATTAGGAAGTGGAGCAAATGTTCTAATTTGTCGATAAATTCTGTATACCATGAAACCATATTTGATCTTGATGATATTTCTGGATCACATTTGCCAATGAAAGTGGTCTTCGTACTATTGGAAAGTTAAGTAACTGACTTTTTCTACTAATTTTCTCCTTATTGTGACGTTCTTCGTCGGACTCTATGCAAAGCATTGATCTGCTATTTAGCAAAAACATTTTAGGAGTCCATTTTTTACTCTCATCTCTCTCCCATAATTCACCAACCAAAAGATACTCAGAAGAGTTTGGCTCAATGTATGTTGAAGCATTTGAAATTTCACTGTTGTCACTGTTTCTTTTCTCCATATCATTTGACCGCAACTCCGAACTTTTCGACCCATTGGATAGAAAACTAATTTTTCTAGACTTAGTTTCCGGAAGTGTTCTACCTTTTAAAATTATCCGATACTTTAGTTGGTCAGGAGAAGGGAGCCTATATACTTGTTTAGATGAACCAGTAAATAGCATTTTCCCAAAAACTTTTAAAAACAGTTTTGCCATGGCTTTTTGTTGTTGCAGATTACAGTGGTTTTCAACACTAACTATAACAGGACATGATGAGCTAACAAAAGCATGCTCTTTAATTGTTGTGAGTACGTCCTTCAAATTCACGGACGTCGTCATAGTATTTCCATGTTTTACCACAGGCTTCCTCTTGCCATTCCATACATCAATTTCTATGCATCGGCAACCTTGCCTAAGAACACGAGCATATGCCTCACATGAGCTTTGAGACTGAAATTGGTTGCCGGTCAAATACGTATTGTGAGAGGAAGCAATAAAGTAATGAGATAAGGGTTCCGTCATGTCTTGATAGATTTCCAGTCTATCTGGGCTCCACAAACTGTTGTTTTATGAGTATAGGTAATCCAAAATCTAAAATGTTTATAAGGTGGTGGTGTGGGAAAAGGGAACATTTACTCAATACGTAATTTGTTCACCACCCTTTTTTTGTATATTATATGAAAAGAGTAAAGAGGAGCACGGAGCTCGGGATACCATTTATTATTATTAGGCTATGAGAGTAGAATTTATTGCTGCAAACGTTGTAGCTTAATAAATATATATTACATAGAACGAAGAGAGAGATTTTTCCTCAACTATTTTCTTTGTGGTTTGAGGTTTCCAGAAGTGTTCCGCAAAACGTTTAATAGTTATTTCTATTTGGCTTGATGGGAAAGCGTCGTAAGTGTTTATGACTGGCAAATATTCCTTTTCCACTGTAGCCATGTAATTGAAGTAATGATGTAGAAGCTTCAGGAAGTCGTCTTTGTTATCCAAAACACGGCTTATACAAGCAGAACTATATGTAAAATATCTAGCGATGATCATAAACTCATGAAAATCTTCAGGTCGACTAGAACCAGGAAAATGACGTTCCTTAAATCCATTCGAAAAACTATTAAATTGAGCTGATAAAAGCTCTAAAGGAATGTATTGGTGATTACGTTCCAGAAACTCGAACCACATTTTTAACCTGTTTTGACTAAAACAGAAAAATCAATGTTATTAAATTTTGAAAAAGCAAAAATAAACTTTATGTAAAACTATACAAACCTTTTGGTAGTGTGTAAGCTGATTAAGAATTCATTTTTGTACCAACGCTTCAAAATATTGGATAGTCTTACTTTCATTTATATATTTTGATGCCTGTTCCAACCAAACTTCTAATTTGCAATTCGCTTCAATCATTTCTTGTGTTTGAGCCTTTTCTAAACCACTCACGATAATTCGGTAGCATTTTAAATTAAACTCGTTTCCGAAAAATATTTTGAGCACTCTAAACTTATTTAGACAGCATCTACAACCACAACCTTTTATAGGTTTCAGACTTTTTAAAGCGTTGGTATTCAGACTGAAGTATTTTGAATCAAAATGTGATTACCTTATTTCTTGGACTTGAGAAATTGGAATTTTTATAGGTTCACGAAGTATTGCTGAAATTGAAGTACTGCTTACTGTCGAGTTACGCTTTGATCGGAAAACACTTTTTCTAGAGAACGTTCTACCATTTTCAACTCGAAAATGTTTAAATTGTTTAAATGTGTCGAAAAAGTGGCTTGATTCGTTTCTCAAGTTTGGTTGCTGAAGTAAATTTGCGTGATTTTCCCTGACTAATTCTAAGTTTTCAAGACTTAAAATAATCTTTATAGCAATCAAGCTTCTTTTTTGATCTATCAGATGCAGTTTATAGTTATCTATTAGCCAATTGTTTGTGACAATAGCCATTTTAACAACCAATTGGCAACACAAAATGAAGCTGTTGGTTTGGTAGTATAACGTTATTGGTGATGACACATCATGTAATGTTTACAGACAAAATATGAATGGCTTGCAAATTGCAAACATTGAAGCAATAATTTTGACTAGAGAACAAAACACAATATATGTGGTTTTCCTTAACACGAATTCACGAGCCATATAGCTTCTATTACAAGTAAATTCATCGTTTTCCTACAAATTGGCGGCCAGAACTGATTTTATTGTGGTGATTTTAATGACAATTTTTTTATTGTGAACGGTAGTCGTTCTTAGTTCGTGGCTTTTAAGGATTTGTGGTTCTTAGTTTCACGGAACCTTAAATGCAAATTAAAAGTTCTTAAACCAAGAAAGTGTATAATTGCAGTTAGCTTAATGTAAGAAAATCATACGACATTTAATTGTCGTAAAAAACTAGTATTCATTAAATAAATCATATAATAATTAATAAATACTTTGGTGAATAGTAAGGACCATTCATGCATTTTTAAAGAAATATGACATCACTTTTTTCATAAATGTTTTTTTTATTTTGCGTAGATTTTTTTTGTTTTTATTGCATAAATGTTGTGTTGTGTTCCAAGACAGTATAAATACCCAATAAAAAGTATTTCGTTACAAGAAATTTGACTTTGAGAAAATTTGAGAAATTTGAATTTGAAACACCCTAAATTGCTACTAATAAACTACTAATAACATTTTATTTGATTAAAAATTTTACATTTGAACTTTGCACCAATTATAACAGCATGTTTGAAAACGGTTTAAAGTTTGTTGATCTGTAAGTATGTCTACATTGTCATTAAGAACGAAAGGGTCTTGAACACAGAGTGGCACATTTATCTCCAGTTTTGTTTTGAACTTTTTCTGTTTGGTAGACCAATTCATCCATAATGTTGGAATATTCACGTCGGCGCTACTTGTATTTTCATTCTCTGACTTGTCAGTTAGTAAAGTCTTTGGTAACATTTCTCCCAAAAGTGGACACACCACAACGTTAGAAAAATCTGTGGTTGCCAAAAACTGCATAAATTCTTGAAATAGCTTCAAAGTTGTTTTTTGTGTGGATTTCTCATTTCTGGTAAACGTTGACTTTATAATGTTTACATCTTCACAAAACGAGGAATCCCATCCGAGAATTTCATCTGAATTTATGTCTGTAGCACGATGTTCAGCTGCTAGAGCTTGAAGTTGGTAAACCGGTGGTAGAATACCCTTTTGTATGAAAAACTGGATAGTTAGTAGGATTAATGGATATTTTCGAACTTTTAAGTTCTTTTCAGGTCCACATTTTTTCCAGTAAAATAACAGCACAAGAAATGGTTTTACTCTGGGATCCAGTTGCATGTATAATCTTGTTAACCTGCTATTTTGTAATGTCAGCCTATTCCCAAATGTAAGATCACACTCGATTTTCGATAGATTATGAATAAACTTAAGATAAGGTACTCGGGTACCTAAAGCTTTAACATTTTCAGTAAATGGGATCTTGTCATTGTGGGGGCAATTGTTTTGTTGAATGATTTTCATGACATTTTCCAAAATGCTAATAACCATTTCCTTTCCTAATGGATTGTCTTGAAGAAGTTTTCCTCTATCGCCGTTTATGTCAACCCATATGTCAATATCAGATGAAATGTCACCAAGGCCAGTGAGAAGTGATCCGAAAGGATATACCTCACAATTTGGATAGTACTTTCGTAAAATAACAAGAACGTCAAAAACTAGCTGCCACCGTGATACAAAATCGAATTTTGGAATTTCTTGCTTTTCCAAAAATTTCTTTAGGCTGTCATCATTGTTGTCTTGATATAAATTTTGAAAATCTTCCCAATCATGCGCAAGAGATTCAGGATTACTACTTTTATTTTTTCCAGAAAAGTATGGATTTCCAGGTACTGTAGACCGCCAAGGCAAAGTCAAATCTTGACAGGAAAGCTGTGACAGTGCCAGTTGTGATGTAAAAACTGAACTATTTATGGCACACATTTGAGCTGATGTGAACACACTGTTGGTAGAGTTATTAGTTTGTAAATCTAACAAATTATTGACCTCAAAATCACCCATTTTTAATCTTATTAAATTTAGAAAACAAAAAAAGCTTATGACTATTGAACGGTTTAATAAGCACAAAAGAAGTTGGTGATTTTTAAATTTATTCACAATACAAAGTATTTTAATTTAACATTACTTCTTCCCAGTTCAGTATTTAAAGTTTAAATACAACGAGCAGTTTGCATGCTGTAGAACTACAAAAAATTGAATAAAAATACTCAAAAGCATTGATAGTAGTATTGAACGAGCCGAACGTTTAAAAGGCAATAAACTTTTGTTTATTATACCAATAATATGGGCTCTATGCATCACACAAATGACTCATCCTAATTATAAACACATCTTATTTTGCATCTGTGCCAGGATAAATTTCATAGCAATTTATCGTTTTTTAAATTAACGTTTATAAACCTCGGATATACCTAGCATAAAAACAAGAATATCATAAACGAATGTACTTGTTGATATTAGAAAGACGTCTTCATACTTATCTCACCGCTAAAAGTTTGTTTTGAGATGGAAATTACGTCGTTTGACTAGTGCAATAACCAGTTTCACGCGAAACATTGTAAGCATTTTACTTTATTGAACATGCAACCTGATTCTGCATATTACAAAAAAAGTATTCTGATATCAAATTATGTTGTATTTGTTTCCTTAGTTTCCTCCTTTATCATGTTTGGTTTTTTCAATGTATGCAATTTATATTTCCAGTAATTTTCATTTTCGTGCTAACGTGCATTCATATATAAATACATGGTATAAAGTTTCCAACGAAGCTACTACAAAAACATTTGTATTTACACAGTAGCTGCTATATTGGTTTTTCACGAATTGTATCAATGCAAAATTACGTAATTTAAATCAAAAACCAAACTTTATACGAAGTAAACATTAAATCACTATAATTTAGTACTAAATTGACGTATACAACTACTAAAAAATAATGAGTCACTGACACGAATGCTTGTTATTTAAATAGCACATGCTTCGAGCTAAAACTCATCAATCATACTTTGTATCAAGAATAAGTATCGTGTTTCATATTCACCCATCCCATCAACTTAAAAGTTATCTAGTAAAATACTAAAAGTAACATCAACAAACGTGATTTGTTATACCAATTGATCAAAATAAAGTTATCACCATGGCAACCTCATTGACAGGAAGTTGTTTTCCAAAATATTCCTTCTTAGGAGAATTAGTCAATCAAACAGCGCAAAACGTAAAGCCCACATTGTTTGTAAGTGTTTCAAATGTGAAACATTTAAACTCAATCAATTTTTAAAATAATTTTGTAATATCCTGAAAGACTGGAATTTAAATGTAATTTCTTAAACATTTTTTTTAGATTCGACCTGACTGTCTTACTAGACGAATCCAACAAACATCTTTTCGAGTATCGAAATTAGTCAAGCCAGAATCAAGGGTTTTGGGGAAACTTAGCACGTTTCCTTGGCTGAATGGTAGAAATACACAGGTTTACACAAGCTTCAACAACAAACAAGTGCAAAACTGTAAGAATATAATAATTGTTCAACCTAATTTACATAAGATCGCATACGAGTTATTTTAATGGATAATCAGGGTAACCAAATATTCTGTTTTCTTTTACAGTGAAACCAACTTTGTCATATGCCTCCCGAAAAAAGACAAACGTTTTTAATGGCTTGTCAATTAATTTCAACTCAAATTCAGAAGCTTCTCAAGTTTCAAGAAATCAGCAACCTTGAAGCTCACATTTTCCCAATGTTATGGTGCGATATAATTAATTTTATAGCATAAAATTATCCTAAGTCTATATTTATTTTACTAGCAAAAATAAATAATCGAAGTTTTGTTTAACGTTAATTAAAAATAATTAATTTGATACACATGTTAAGTAGTACATTTATTTACAAATAATTAATTTAATGAGATTTGCCAAAAAATGACTATTACATATTAGTTAAGTGTTATGGTATTTATTGGCAATTTTTTTCTTTGATTCAATTGTTTCACTGAATTAAATAAATGTAAAAACAATTTGGTTAAAACACATAATACGACATATCTTTAGATTACACAAGGTTTTTTTTATTATGGTGACGAGTATTTGCGTACCTGGGTTAAAATAAAAATAAAACAATTTTACCGAATTGTAAATCCGATATAGTTTTTAATTTCACGACTAAAGACAAAACATTCAAAAGTGAATATCATCTTCAAGGCGCATTGATGGTAAAAGGGTCTTTATGTTAAAAACATGTATTTACATGTATTTAACATGATGAAACCTATTTTTAGTTTTAACATGTGAAAATACAGAACCATGTAGAAAAGAAAAATGGCGCCAATATTGGATTTTGTTATGACAAAAGATCAGATCATCATAAAAAAGTAAACATTACAGAGAAAGAGAGACGGAAGACGAGTTGTTGATTATTGTACTATTATTTTTTCTTAATCATTAATCATTACCTGTTTTTAAAAACAAATCATTTTAAAAGGACTTGTGACATGGAATCAATGGACGCACAGGTATGTCAATTTTAAAAATTATCGCAATTTATTGACATTTTAAATAATTTATTATTTGCTTTTAATTCATGATAAATTATTTTTATGATGAATTTCAGGCAGAAGTTCTGAACTGGGCTGCAGGAGCAACCAAATTCGACAGGATGGAATTTTTGAAAAAAGTATCTGAGGACTCTTTCCAATGATGAGCTAAAGGGTGCAAAGCTTTTAACATCAAGACAAGTCAAAACCTTCAAAAGGAAACTAGCGAAGGA
>JAQIWN010004850.1:0-10629 GCA_034699025.1 Entomobrya cf. arborea Gr-Col-00668 | reverse complement strand
TGGTGGGGTGGGGGAGGGGGTGTGGAGCATGTTGGGTGGGATTGTGGGCGGTATGGGGAGATGCTTGGGGCGGGGGAGTATACGTGGGAGGAGGGGGATGGTGGGGGTGGGGGGGAGGATGATGTTGAAGAGTTTGATGCAGAGTGGGTTGATGAGGAGGATGAGGTGTACGAGTGCTTGTCGCTGATGCTGTATCTGTAGGGATAAGATAAATTGTTGCAATTAGCTACGTTTCTATATGGGAAAGTTGTGAAATAGATCGAGTAATGAAAAGTGAAGCTTACCTAAACTTTTTGTGAACGCGATACGCCTCATTCATGAGCACATTAGTGTCAACGATAGGTGGCGCCTGCAACGCCCTCTTCAACACAGGCATATCCTCCATCCTCTGATGATGATGAATCTTTTCCTCGCAAATCGGCAAATCTTGCTCAGACCTGGCTGGACTAGAACACGCCCCCGACTCGATCCCAGAGTCGCCACTTGGTGACTCTAGCCCCCTCGGGAAACTCTTGTAAGGGCACGACCCACTGCTCGAGTTGTTGCTCAGTCTCCTCGGGCTTATAGTCATGGTGGTGGATGAGGAGTTGGAGTGCTCGTGGTGGTGGGCTTGAGGGGCGTGGTCGTACGTTGCTGGAGGGGTTGTGCTGTTAGAGTCTAGTTCCATTGACGATGATGAGCGGTGGCTGTTTTGGTTCTCATAGTTTTGTTGCTCTTCCATCTTGAATGCAAGTAGTTTTTCAGAGTGGAGGGTGTTTAGGGTTCGGAGGTCTGGGATCTTTCGGTCCAGTTCTTGGACGACGTATGCTGGGATTAGAGAGTGGAGGGCGGAGCGGAGGTGGGATTGGAGGCGGGTTACTAGCTCCACGTTGCGGAGGCCAGGGCTATAGGAAAAATAGACAAATTATTAATCTGAAGTACGGGGCACTGTGATAAAATACAAAATTTTTATTTTCTTGTTAACTCACCGATCCGGAGCCATAACAACGACAGCACAGAACAGCCCAATCTGCTCATCGCTCAGTCCCAACTTGTTAAACTGCTCGGCAAACTTGAACATAGAGTCGAGGAGGAACCTAGCATTCTGATGTGCCGAGATGGTCTCCCTCTCCAGCAGCTCGCCGTTAATACAAAGCATAGTGTTCCCTTTGAACATGCACGCTAGTCGCACTAGCAGGATCTCGAATACGCCAGCCTTTAGCAGCGTCACTTGGTCGTCTTGTGACAGGATTCCAAATCCTGGGAGTCGCTTGGCGAACTCTACAACTCCGCGGATCGCGGGGCTGAACCGTTGGCTAAAGTCCTCTGTTGTTGACTGGGGGTGGGGGTTTAGTGGACAGGCCTGTGATACAAAAATTTGTTGTTATAGCACACTGCTATGATTGGAAAATTTAAACTAATTTTTTTTTTAAATTTCACTCACCAAAGTGATTTCACTCCCAACTCGCTGACCCTTAGGCCCTTCCTGCTCCTTCTTAATGAGCGCAGTGTTGTAGCATTTCTGGACTTTGTCTTTGGTAAACTCGCAAGTTTCCATGTGAGCGCGTACAACAGCGCATTGTAGCTTGCTAGTATCCTCGAGCTCTGCGCTCAGCGCCCTCTCGCTGACTTTTGCGTGATGACTCTGTTGCATCGCTGCGAGGATCTTGGCCTTTTCACGTTTGGGGACTCTGCCGAAGCGAACCGCTGTAATGAAAAAAATATACTTGTTTAGAGCGCTGCACTGCATTTAACATACCTACTAACGCGCTGGTTTGCTTTGCTCTACTCGATTTCTAAAATCACAAGAATTTCTCTCGAATTTTCTGCAGATTTCTTCTCTCAAATTTTGTCGTTTTACAAATTTCCTACAAATTTCTCCTCCACAAAATTTCCTCCTCTCAAATCCCCCCTCGCCACAAACACCTTCAAAATAAAAAAAAACTCACACTCTGAATCCCCCGCAAACAACTGCCCCGCAGACCCATTCTGCTGCCCCCCACCCTGCTGCGCAATAAACCTCCGTTTCACTTTAGTCGGCGCAACCATTTTTCTTCCTCCTCAACTGAGTATTTATCCAAATAAAAATATAAAGAGCAATAAATTTTTCCACTAGAGAATCTTTCTCAAGAGAGCACAAATTTAACCATCACAAAAATTTTATTCCATTAGAGAGCCACGTTTCACACCATTTCCAAAGAGAGTCTCCAAAAAAAATCCACTACAAATTCCTTCAAAAATTTGATAAATCACGGTCATGAGTCTCCACAACCTCACCACGGGTTAAATCATCATCAACCCAAAACAAATGTTTAAACTTCACTTGCTCATGTTTCACAAAAATCAGAATATCCTTCTCGAGTCCCTTCAAAAAAATCTCATCCACTCACCCCAACAATCAAGTTTAAACTGAGAGGCTGCAACGCGAAAAGGTACTCTCTTGAAAAAAGTAACGTTACTCTCTCTCGTCTAACCATTGTGTGTACAAAACCGTTGCGTTCAACGACCTACAGTTACGATGCTCTACTTTTTTCCCAAAACTAAACTCTCTATTTTTTCATTCTCTCATATACACACACACGCTTTAGCAAAACTAGTTATTCCACTAGTTTTTTATACTTCTGCAGCAAAAAGAGAGAGTAGCTATAGCAACGCTTACTGTGGTATATGAGTTAATATGTCGCGCGAGTAGTTAGCAAACCACCACGAGGTCATTCACACTGCGTAACACACACAAGTGCATCTCATCATGATATAACAAACCCAACCTACTTGTGTGTGTGTAGCACGCGTATTTTTAAAAAAATGTTTTTTTTTGACTTACCATCTCTTGACATCCCAACAGCGATGCACTTTTTGAGCCTGCAGTACTGACACCGGTTACGGTTCACCCTGAGGATGCTGCACTGTTGGTTCTTTGTACAAGGGCGGTATTGGATCTTCTGCTGGATGCTGCGCCGGAAGAAGCCCTTGCAGCCTTCGCACGAGTGCACTCCGTAGTGGAAGCCGCTTGCCTTGTCTCCGCATACTCTGCATAGAACGGTTGTACCGTCAAATTCTGTAGACAATAAAAAATTACACTTTGTTAAATTTAAATTCGGGGCAAACTAATAACACGTCACAATTGTTTCCATGACAACCACTAAATTTATCTTATGAATTAATATCCCCGTACCAATCTGAATATTATCTCCAAAACCAGGAGTACACCCCACCAACAAATTATTGTTGCTATCGTAATAATCCATTTTTATGTTTTTATGATCCGTATTTTTATCAAGTCATTTATAGCACAATTTAACGCACTATAATAATCGTCTATTTCACGATTTATTCACATGAAACAGTTTTATGCACTTAAGTAAATTTCCACACAAAATAATTCTCCAGTTATATGTCACACGACAACTAAAATTGTCCCACTGAAATCTCTTTGAAAATAATTTTTCTCCAGTTTTAAATCTCTTGAAAAAATCTCAACTATCTCGTTCCAATTCACCCGGTGAACTAACTCTCAATCCACCCAACTCATCTATCCCAAGTAAAAAAAAAAGAGACGCTGACGAATGAAAGTGAAAATGAACACTGAACTTGAAAAGCAGCTCGCATACCACTGAAAAAGGTCCAGTCCAGCGAGCGCAACAACCTACAATTTTTAAACTCACAATGTAGAACAAGTTTACGAACAAAGTAGAGCTTTTATCATCACCGTGATCCAGTGTGCATAAGAAATAAGGCAAACGACCTCGTTCATGAAACATTACATGGGTGAGTATTGCCATAACACCGGAGAATCTTGAAACGGAACAGGATAGGAGAGAAGTGGAAGTTTATAGCATATTACAAGTTCGTCATCATGGAAGTAACATAGAAAGGGTATGAGTATGAGAGTATAATGCTCTTTGTGGGTTTAGAGGAGAGTTTGAGGACGTAGAACTCCGAAGTATCTCAAGGATAGATACAATGACCTTCTAAAACGCGAGAGAGGCTTTTTGATGGAGTTACAAGTTTATTGGACAAGTAGGGCATTAACCTGCTTCGTTTCTTTTTACATGGATTTGGTGGTCATGGATATATATGCTTGCTATAGTGCATAAAAATACACTGTTTTTAAAACTCGATTTTTAGAAAAACAGCAGCGTATTTATCCCACACACCATCAATATCACCTCATTATCTTTTTCTCCAATTTGGTCACAGACTCGAGAAACTCAACCACACGTTCAAGGGTAAAGTGTTAGTGTACCGCATTCCCTCTTATCATTTTTTAAACTCTCAATATCGCAATATGTTTGTGCATCATTTTGCGCATGTGATGGTAACATGTTGATTAACTAATTTTACGGGAATATTTTTCTCCTTCCAAGGCGAATGAACTTGGAATATTGTTTTTCATTCTGTTTTTGCGTTCTATCGGGTGAATTGTAAACAAGCGGGTTAATTGGGGAAATTCGAGGAATACAAACAATTACACTCAATCAAGCATAAAAAACCCCATTAAAAGTCATACATAACAAATCATCCAATTTCCAACCCGAATCTTGACCTTTTCCCCACACTCATCATTTTGTCCAAAAATATTTACACTGATCATTGCTCTCTTTATACTTATCTGGACTACACCAACTCTCCATCCAACCACATGTCCATTGACCTCTAAAACTACTTCAATGATACGACGCCATAGAAAAAAGCACACCAGTCGACAGCCATACCAAATCTCTTCGCACACGACACACTCTATACCCTATGCAAACCCTACTTTGTCTACATCTTGTCATGAACATATTCTCAACCCTTTATCATCACACAACTCCTTTACAATAAAAAACAAAAGTAATTTTCTCTCGTTATTATATTTTTTCGCGCATTCACTTTTTCCTTAAAGGTTGTTCACCTACACGAATCCCTATACTCACCCATGTTAAAAAAAACTACCAACCCTCTACCCTATCGAGTTCACGGTCATGAGTATGCATACTTGTGTTACGTTGCGTTGCCAAGATGCACAGAGAATATATTCATCATCATCCACTCTGCTTGTGTGACGCTTGGCAGATACCGCGAGAGAGAGTTGTTTTGATCATGATATACAAGCTAAAATAACTTGCAGTTTTTTTTTACACCAGTTCATTCAACTTATTACATAGAGGGTCTGATGTAGTAATGACTGCGAGTAGTTTAGTAAGTTTGTAGAGAAACCTGGCAGCGTTATATTTTTTCTCACTCAGCGATGGTGTAATTCTGTCGTGTACGCTGTCCTTAATACATAATTTTTTTCTCTTGACTGATTGCGAATTATTATGATTGGTTTGCTTAGGTCAGTGTACTTGTTGATGATGCTATAGTTACATGCTTTTGTACTTACTTTGTATTATGTCAGTGACCGATTTTACGTTTAAACCCATCTACTGGACTTTACCTCTCTCTCTGCTTCCTGTGCTATTTCACGATGTTATTAACCTTCGTTGTTATTCGTGTGTGGGTGCTTGTTACTGGATGACTTGTTTACTCTATCTGACATGCTCAAAAAGTGTATGAAAAAAAGGGAGAAAAATTCCACATCTTTTTCGCTATGTAGAGAAGGTAGAGGTAACTGCGTACTTGTTCCTATTTTTGGTACGCTATTGTGCCAGAGGTTCTTGGCTTTACAGTTTGAATGACAAAACAAGGTCGGGAGAGAGATAGAGTCGTAGATATTTCTAGCTTGTTCTTGTATACCGGGGGAAAGGTTTTACCAACTGACTTAGATATTGTTTAAAGGGAGCCTTCTTAGTAATTCCTGGGTAAGGGTTCGAAGGACCCTTAAAGGGTTCATAAATTTCATATTTCTTAGAACAAGTCTCTTCTCTCACTTTATGTTACTCTCACATAATTTCTACTCTCCTATCTCTCAACTCGACTCATTACAAAACTCCGCTCCAAATACAGGTCCTTCATCCTGACAATCCAAAAAGGGTCCCTGCCCTTTAACCATCCTAACCCTTCAACTTGTCCACTACCACCACCACCAGTCCATCAACCCTTCTCGTCTAACAAATAATTTCCCAACACGACAACAAACTGTGTTCATTAAAGGTCAAATCTGTACGTTATCATGTTTCGCAATGTTTGCATTCACTTTTTATTATGCAATTTCTGATTCTCTGTGCATACCCAACAATGTGTACGTACGTGTCGGTCATTGAATCACGTAACGTGTGTGTTATGCGATTGTTTCTCTTTGTTTCAATTGTTATATAAAATACCACGAGGTTGAATGAACTTACGTGACGATGACCTCAATAGTTTTGTATTGTTGGGGGGATATTGCATATCCGTGTGTTATACTCAACGAGAGTGAATTGGAGTTTTTTTTTCTAACATTGCAAGTTTTTTTTCATGGGGTTTATGCAATTGTACATGTTATAGTGTATGGGTATGGGTATGCTATCTTCATGTTACTTGGGTAACAAGGCATACTAACAAAGATATGCTGTAGCATAGTGCCTTTTTTCTACAGACGTCCACGATAGCAAACGATGAGAGAAAAAGTAGAATGACGCGAGAGGTGAATGAACTCGGTTGAAATACGTAGAACTCTACACACCACCATACCAATCCATATCACCTCACATTTTACCAAGAAAGAACACTTTTCAGCTACATTATTACTGCAATACACTCAGCTATATAGGATATTATTTGCAGCTGTAAAAATGACTGTGTTGTATCTTGCACAGTTTTGTAAGGGGAAAAAGTAGGACAGTCGGTCGGTCGCCGGCTACAGCATATATAGTATGTGTTTTGTCGCTACGTAACTGTTATGTGTTCTTTTTAGGGAACACAAGCAAATTTTTTTTAGTGAGATGGTGTAACATGGTTTGATGTAGACGAGACTATTGTGTGTTGTGGGGGTTTTTTGATGCGTGTGCGATGAGATAATTATGTGACGTAATGGGTGGATGGGTTAAATAAGGGGGTATAGTAGTGTCATGGTATCCGGGTAAATGGGGGGACAATTTTTATGAAAACTTATGAGTTGTGTGACTAAATTTGTACAAATTTTCATCGCATCAAATTTACAAATTTTTAATTACGGAGAGTTATAAGTTTTCTTGCACAACTGCCTTTTAAAAAACTCTCATGAACAAAAATATACTATAATTTCTAATTTTTCAACCCTTCCAAAAAAGAAACCGAAATCCCTCAAAAAAACCACCAGCTCCATAACAACCTACCCTCCTGCCAAAAAAAAATCCTTACCTACCTACATCGCTATACCCCACTAATCACAACTCATCCTCTCTATACCCCTTTGCCAACAACTTTCAAGCACGCATCATCCCCATCAATCACAAACGCATAAACAAAACACATTTGTTTAAATCTCCACTCTCGCCACCTACCATCCCCACACACCAACTACCCCAATCACACTTCTAACTCTCCAAATAAAAAAGTGCATCTAGAAAATACACTCTACAAAGCTGTACAAAACTCTACCTCGAGTTCAACGAACCCACCAGCAACAACAGCACAAAATTTCCCATCACCAGCAGAAACTATCCCATTTGGTATATAGGATCAGAAAGTGAATCAAGCTAGCTTATACCTCTCTGTTACCAACACAAGCAGTTATACAACATATATATCGTCACATAAGAAGTCTAAAAAGAAAAACGAAAAATTTAGGTCACCTACTACCAAAAAAAAATCCTATATAAGCGTATTTTCTATACGAAAGCATCCACCACCACCACCGAGTTCAGTGAACTCTCATACTGTCGTGTATGCTGAGTATACTCGCTACTCTGCTGTGGTATATGCCACTATACCTATTACAAAACATATTACTTAAAACTGAATATAGGTCAAGTCATTGAACTCTCTCTTTGCTCACTCTACTCTACACACTGGAAAACATGCTAAACTTTGTTTCTATGGAAATTTATAAAAAAATGTAAACTTTACCATCCAACAGCACACTCCCAATATGCTCCGTACAGAATATCTTCCCCCCAGGGTTACTATTCTCCCCATCACTCCCCCGCTCACTCCCACCCTCAACAATCTCATCCTCCATCGCCTCATCATCCTCAATATCCTCCTCACTCTCATCACCATCCTCCTCCTCATCCAACTCTACACACTCTTGACTATCCTCCTCCACCCCCTTCATCCCCCTACAACTGAGATCCTCAAAACTCACAAGCAAATCACTAGAATCACAAAGTGGTGCGGTGTTTAGCATGCTGCTAAGCAACGATGACGAACTATTTGAGCTTGACTGTTGAGTATTTGACTGGTGGGGATGAGTATCTTGACTACTGGGGGATGAAAACGGGCACTGTTCTAATGATTGAGGTGATGAGTCTCCCTCAACTCCACTCAACTGTACACTCTTCCCCTCCTCAGTCTCCTCCGAATAGTCAACAGAAGACCCACTATCAGAGTCCAACCCCCCATAACTCCCCAACCTCTTACTCCTCCCCAACGACCTCATCTCCGATTTGAGATAAGCCTTATTCACCTCATTATATGCCGTCGTTGGCTTTTGCTTTGTAACCGTCATTTTTGACCACTTATTTCCCCTCCAACTTTACAATCCACAAATTTCACGAATTCTCTCTCCAAATATTCACAAGCAACACAACTCTCCGAAATCAGTCCCGTGTGAAGACTAAAACCTCCTCTCCAGCACCACAATCCTCTTCCTCAAACTTTTGGAACAAATCATTTTGGAAACACAAGCGTTTTTACTACACAGCACAAGAAAATGTGTTAGAATCGTGTGTAGTACGCGAGAGTGTGAGAGATATCGTTTCTCCGGTTTGAATACGCTATGATTAGTCTTGTGAACGAACGAGGCTGTTTACGAGAGAGATGAGGAGTATGGTGAAAAGTATACAAAGGTTTGGTAGACCTACTCTATGCAATGTAGTGACATGGGAGAGGAGCGTTGTTGTCAAGCGTGGCTTTGTCGCTTGTGTATGTTTTTTAACATGAGGATAGATAGTGAACATGGATGGTTAGCGTACCACAGAGTTTTAGTTTGAATTTTAATTATCTAAATATTTTGGTAGTTCATGGGAATTTATTTGCATTCCAGTGATATGGATATATTGGTTACGAGCATATTTAACATGAGTGTGGTCATAATATTTTGCTATATACTCTACCAATATGTTATAAACCCAAATATACAAAAACATCACGTTACTCTGGAAACTACACCACACCACCATACACTATCGTCATCAAAACCAAATCTTTTTTTTGGAATACGGGTCAGTAGAGTATTAACCTGAAACTGGAACATGATCGTAATTCTCTTCTGAGAGAGGTCGTTTTTTAACCAATGTTTTTGAATGAACGTGTGTGTTTGCTGTATACTTTTTCTCTGATAAGTTGATGAAAAAGTATACCATTTTCATGGTAGCATGTGTTGAAGGGATGCATATACGTTAACGTGTAATTTTCTTTTGAGATTTTGAGAGAGAGAGAGGACGTTGACACCGAGATAAAACGAGAGAGAGAGAGACTGGTAGATTGTTATGGGGACAGAGAAGTGTGATGTTGGTGCGTGTTGTAGGGGAATTATGTACTGTTATGCGTGGTTATATGTGATGTAACATGCTAATGTTAACAAAGAGGGTTTTTATTTGATATTATGTAGCTGCGAGTTTTTGTGAGTCACTTTGTATGAGTTGATGAGTCAGGGGAAGAGTCATGTGGTACTGTTATGTGTCTAGTAACCTAGTGATGATGAGTATGTGTATGTTAGTCACCATCACCACCACCACCGGAAGTATGAATGCTAGCGTGTTGAGTACTGGGGTCAGTGGCCTACAGAGAACGAGCGAGTTAGTTGGTGTGGATTTCCGGTAGTTGACCTTGAGAAATGTGAGATTGTGAGCGGGTGAGTGTAGATGGGGTTGGGAGAGAGATGTGTGGGAGGAAAAAGCTGGAAACTTTGAGGAATCAAGGTTTTTGGGAAGTGATAGAGATAGATGGGTGTAGTGTCGGGTGGGATGGAGTTTTTTGGAATGGTGGAGATTTTGTGTGGAGATGGGGGTTATGGGTATGTTTTCGGGTTTGTGTAATTTTGAATGTTATGTTTTTAGTATGAAATTTGTTCTTTGTATTAAGAAAATTTTGGTAGTTTGTAGTAACAATTGACTATTATGCCTAATTTTATGTTTTCAAATTTTCTAGTTGCTAAATTTGTAAAGTTATTTCAAGTTTCCACATCATAACATGATAATATGGTACGACAGTAGTACCGTCTCTTGTTTGTCATAGAAACTCACAAGTTGGTGTACAATTTTTTTTATCCTGAATTCCACGTATTAAACTAACGACATAGTTTGGGTTTTCCGAGGAATTAAAAAAAAAGCAGATAAATTTGCTGTGTATTTTGATTCGTGGTATCAAAACGCTCATGAAAATGCACACGAAACCCATTCGTTCATTTTTGTTACAATAAAATACACAACATGAAAAATTGATGTTCCACCACGCAAGTAACAAGATGAAACTTTGTTTGTCATCAAATTATTGTATTAAATTTATGACAAGGTTTTGTGTCAAATTAAGGAGGGAGACTATCATATGAATACACGCGATAAAAACAGCATTTAACAAGTATTCATGGCTCGGGAGTCATAG
>JAQIWN010004849.1:0-10630 GCA_034699025.1 Entomobrya cf. arborea Gr-Col-00668 | reverse complement strand
TCAAGTTTTTTCTTCTACCTTTTATTACATTTTGATTACGTAATTTGTGTTTCATGGAACTAGATGTAATAAGACCTTACTAAATAGTGTTTCAATGAAAACGGCTTTGAAATGAAGTATCATCTGCTACAGGATTTTTTTTCTCAAAATGTAAATCAGATATAGATATTAAAATATTAAAAAATCTAAAACAAAAACTGCAGTTCTGGACAATACATATTCTAAATTTGTATAATTTATGTGACAGCTTACAAACGAAGTCATATTAGGAGTTTTGAAAAGCTTGTTTCAAAACTGGTTTTTTCTCAGAATGTCGGCTTTACAATGTCCCGTGCAATATATTCGCAAATCTTATCATAAGATCTATTAAATAATTCGCCAATCAATAATCGTGAACAGAAATTAAGTACTTATTAAATGTGGCCATGTTAGATACTATATTCAATTAAAAAATAATAAACTTTTTAATTTTCATATGACTATCGTTATATCTGTCTGTAAATATTTGTAATTTGACACTACTCACTATATCTGGGAAACTAGTCCATTGATTTCGGACAGATTTCACTTGATTGAATTAATATTTAATTCTCAAAAGTTGAGAATTTCCTTAAAGTTCTTAAAATTAAAGTTACTATGGTTGGAGTACGGGTATGCCAAATAAGGAAAATCATAGTCTATGTTATTTGAACTTTGCTAGATTGCCATATAGTTTTTGGCATTGAAAATATGTGTATTTATGTCTACTTTAGATTCATGCATATGTATTTGAGTCAGATTTTTAACTTATTTTTGTTATAGAGTATCTGGATTATTTCGAAATTTTAAAGATTTAATACTTTAGGGGCCTGTTTGAAATTTAGTAACGTAAAGTTTAAAATATTTGTCTTGGTCTTGAGTATTTCAAACACTTATAATATGTAATACACATATTTATGTATATAAATAAGATTTATTTAAGTTCCACTTTGCGCTACACCAGTATTGGAGGGAGGTGGAAGTTCTACTTTACTAATGAGATCAACAATACGAATCATTGTATGTGTACACAGCAACAATTTTTTTTAAATAATTTACTTTTGCCTAAGTTAATAATGGCATAAAGTGTGTGATGCGTTCATGACTATGACATGTTCTATTATGCGTAATTATGCCTATTGTCTATGAAGTTGTGTCCATCCATCTTGAGAGGACAACGAAAAACTTACGAATGAAGATGAAAAACTATTTTGCGATATTAAACAACCAGCTCTAAAATATCCTTAGCAAGGTATAGATCCATCATTCAAAAGAAGAATATTTTATTTGCACTAAACCAATTTACACACACACTTAATTATTAAGATACTTCGAACAAAAGTACTTAATGCCAAATTTCCATTCTACAAAATAATATGCATGCATATCGATAAATGTTGTTAATCAATCAACTAATAGCTGAATACTACAGCTGAAGTTTCTTACGTATTGTATCGAAACATTAGATCTAATTGTGTATTCCATTTATTTTAAGAATTAACACAATATAATAACTCTACAACCTAGTAATTTTGTCATCTCGTTTTCTCATAGTCCTGGTTCTAGTCCAGTTAAAAAAGTAAAATATTTAAGACATTTCAGTAAGTGAACCGATAGATTTCATCTTTATAGTTTTACAGTTAATTTTGATGGAATGAAACCATCGACCGAATCTAAAATTTCCTAGTAGTATGATGAACTGATCGATCGATTTTTGTAGTTTTTGTTTTGTAATAAAAACACTTGATCTTAGTGGAAAAATCGTTTTATTTAAAAAATAACAACCAAGTTTTCGAGATTAACTTCTCTTCATTAGGATTAGTTAGGCACCACGTTAGTTCTTTTAAAAAAGATATGAGTGTCTTTTATCAATATTTCACAAAATATTTCAAAATAAAATTCTTCATATTTTCAATCTATCACTTCTGGTAGGGATGTGGATACATAGATATAAATTTAAATGAAATACTTGTTGATCATCAAGTTTGAATTCTTTACAGCGAATTTCTAACGGTTAGATAACTTAAGTTTTGGGTTTCTGACAATAATCTAATGATAATATGATACGATAATTTTTTTGCCTAAAATTTGACACTTTTGTCGAGTCACTGTTATTATATGTGACCTGAATTCAAGATGCAAGTAGAGATTTAAACTGAATGCTTGATGTGTCATGAATTTTTATAGTGCATATATTCTAATAATTAATTCGTACTACTGGCATTTCCAAAATCATCAACCTAGATATACGCACTAAATATTAAATAAAACTTAACCTGGGATTTTTCTGATCCCAGTATTATCAATGCAACCTGTAAGCCATAATATTTGTACAACAATAAGATCTCGTAAACATAAATATAAACAGCGGGGGTTCATGTTAGATGAAATACATCACGACAAGGGTGAGCATTCGCGTTGACCGCTTTACGCACCACATTTTTTGTACGCAGGCATAGTGTGGCGCTTTACGCACCACATTTTTTTCCGCAGACGAAGCGCGGCGCTTTACGCACCACAATTGTTGACCACCGGCGACGCGTGGCGCTTTACGCACCACAATTTTTCCACAATCCCACATGTAAAACTTAATACGCAGAAATCGAAACTTGATTCAAAATTTCAAAATGCATTACCTAAGGTTTTTTGCATAATGTTTCCGTTACCAACATATTTCCTCTAATAAAGTATTGGAATTTGCCGTTCGAGAAACTACGTCAACTTTACTTAAAATGATGCACTTACATCAATTTTGATACCTAAACATACCTATAACTGATGTATCATCTTCAGTAACACTTTTAACTGAAGTAATTCTAAGCCTATAGCATATGATCGTAATTGGTCATGCAATTTTAGCGAAATGAGTCCACACAAAACCTCGATTTAAAAAAAATCAAATGCATGCAAAGCAATGTTTTGTAGGTGATACTTAAATATGGGTAAAAGTAATCATGTGCACTGGCAAAAATTATGGTGCAGGCTTCCAGCAAAAAAGCGGCCATAGGATTTTCTAAGCGCTTTACACATTCTACAAAGTACGCTTAGAGAACTACTGGCGCTTTACGCATTCCACAAAGTACGCTTGGAGAACTACTGGCGCTTTACGCATTCCACAAAGTACGCTTTGAAGTCTGCTGGCGCCGTACGCGCGTACGCGCATTTGTGGAAAACCACATGCGGCCGCTCACCCTTGCATCACGATTAGTATGATTATCACATTCGTCATTGTATTTGAAGTTACATTCAGAAAATTAATTTTCTAAATGTTTCTTCGTTGGTGGTTGAGCTACATTAAGGTACATACTACAAACAATGGCTTCAGAAAAACTTTGATTTTCGCCCTGTACGTTTCGTCATTTTGAAATACAATCAATTAATACTGTATTAGCGAATCAAATGCTTTAATTTAATTTACAAAGTCAAATTTCATGCACAGCTACACTGTAATGTATTGTTCAAAATTCACTTATTTTTGCTATATTGATTCTGGTTTCAAGAAACCAATATAATAGTCGACAATAATTTTAGTACATATTTAATTGGTAATCTCTTCAACTGTCTGGATTTTGGTATCCGCTACAATCACTAATCACCTTCTCTAAACAAATCCCATGTTTACTTCTTCGTTAGCATCAACTATTTGCATTGTTGTTTAAGGATTTCTGCGTCGATTAATTTACGATTACAGTATGAAATGCTATTCGTACAAAATAAGCACTAAAGAACGCTGTGTAGCAGTTATTGAACAGTCATAGTTGTGCATAATGTTTACTGAAATTTGACTCATTGAATAAGCAAAGCTTTTAAAAACCACTTTAAGTATCGCAAAAAGAATGCATCGTAAGTTTACAAATGTTTGTTGTAACGTTATAAAATACACTACAGGGTACGGTACACTTGTGTTGTTGTGTACCGTGTAACATGCAACATTGTATTTCACGTGGTGTAAGATGTATTTCGTTGGACATCGAGGTGTGTTTGTATTTATATATATGTATGTAAACTATGGTCCTTCATATTACAAGCATTATGAAATGGTCAGAATAAAGATAACTACCATCAACAATCACCTCAAGTCCAGCAGTCAAGCATGTGGTTCGCTTGGCTTCATTCAGCAACACGATCAAAGAAAAGTGCGTGCGCGTTAAACAGCATATTATGCGAACCGACATTCCTAACCACCAAGAGTAGCGTCTTCATTCGCTAACAATAAGATAGTATTTCCACATTAAAATTTAACAACCTTCCATTATTGCCCAATCTTCAATAACATTTTTACCATTAAAAGTAACCCGTACACAAAAAGTGTATAATAATTTGTGTGTGACAGAATAGTCATTACCCTTATTATTATAAGCATTAGCATATCTACAACAAAGAGTACTAAAGTATCATCTTCCTTCCTAATTGTTGTAATACCATATGTGTGTTATATTATTTTTTAGGTGTACAATCAACTCTAGAAAATACTCTGTTGTAGTCCTCAAAATAATTTGCAAATAATTACAGTTTTGTTCATATAGGAAGTAACAAGTATGGTGAATTTGTGATATTTTGAACGCCAAATAGAAGTAGGCTGGATTTGGAAAGATCTAAAAATACATAAAGTGCAAAAAAGTGAAGTACGGAACTTTATGTGATGTGGATTTTGTAGTCGTTACTGGTTAGCATATTATGTATTGTTTTACGAAGATGTTTATATGATTGTATGGTGTCATCTTCACCCAACTATCGACTCTCCATATCTCTTCCACTTACAAAATAAATCTTCATGTGAAACTTCCTCCCACAACCTCAAATTAAAAAGCAATGTTGTAAGTGAGTTCCCTGGTCATTTACCACTATCGTTTATTTGTATTGAATTGCCCTAGCAACCAATCTGAAGGTGTCTGGATATTAAGCCTGGAAAATTTTACATCAAGTAAGAAAATTAAAAAAAATTCTTATATTTTTAATAAGTGAGTAACGATTTCGGAGAACGTTTGGTTATGGACTGGTGAAATAAAAATGTCTGAATGGGCAGAATGAAAACACATTTATTTTTGACTTTTAATTTTAATCAATTTAGTCATATCAAACTGTGTACTTCTTCTTGATAATTTAATTGCTTAAAGAACGTAATATATTGAATGATATCATGATCTTTTTGTTCTTTTTTCCATAGATCAGCAAACAACGTATTATGTTTTTATTCGAAACTGTCCATCGTGATAAGCATCTTCACATTCACAAAGGTTGAATTACTGGCTGCACACTTTACTTGTGTCTGTACCACTTTTGAGAACGTTACGTACTCTGTAATTTAGGAAGTTCTTCCTTAGTTTTTTATGCTAAGGATCATTTAACAGAACATTTATTTTATGTGCTTGTGAGAGTGTCCATGAAGAAGAGGAAGCAGAAGAGCAGGATCAGAAATCTGGAGAAGAGCATCGTTTGAGCACATTCCATTTCCATCTCATCACTCATCAGACCAGTTTTTGTGCTGATGCATTTGCATGATCAACAATGTAAAACGTACATACAAAACTACGTGCAAAAATTTTGTTGTGTATTGAAAACAATTTCTTAGCTTTAAACATTTTAAAGAATTTTCTGCCATCACGTATCAAGAAGCATGATGAGCTCGTATTATTGTTATTAAATCAATGGGAAACGTCTCCCAACTCGCTTTGATTGAATAGTTTTTGAAAGCTAATCCGAGAGTTTTTTTACTGAATGAAAGTGTTATGCAATCATTGTTGTTGTGTGAAAAGTTAGAACATTTGTGTCAATCGTAGTCGTTAGTAAAGCTGCCGACATTCCATTGTAAGTTAAAGTTGAAGATTCTCTGTTTCACATCACTAGAATGGTCATTAATCTGCCTTTCTTTTGCTGATGTAAGAATGTTTTAACAATGTTTTGTGCATTGAGTATAAGGACTGAAATCAGATACAACTTAATGCAGAACGAACCATCACATATTTTTACTGTGTGAAATTGTATCCGCATTTATGAAAGCATTTAAACGTAATTTCACGACGCAGCGATTAAATTCAAACTGAAGTAGTGCTGATTGTTATCCGTTTCTATTGAAATCGAATGTAAAGTGAGCTTAAGTAGATATAAACTGACGAGTCTTAAGGTTCGAATTTTTAAACAATGATACTCTTCATCTCTTTGTTGGTAAACTATAATGTAAAAATGATACATGGATGACTGCTGTTTTCTCCTTTCTTTTTAGTTTTATTCTGTCAACTCGAATAAAAAAATAACAGTAAGAAAAAACAAGAAATAAACCGACACGCGTGTGTAAGCTGAATCAATGCGTCAATCTCCTGTGGTGAAGTAGACGAGACAGATGAACTGACATGCGGATTCTATTGATCTTTTAAATTTTTATTGCACAAATACCTATTGTTATGTAACTGTAAACTCGCCTGAGGTTTTCTATTTCCTTTTCGGTGATTACTTTTAAATTTTCTTGTAGGTAGTTTAAAACAGTGTTAAAGTGTTACTAGTGAAGAAGGAGTCGAGAGGAAATCCATTACAAGGTAAAGTATAATCTCACATTATGAAAGCAAATTTTCTAGCCGCAGTCGTGAATTCATGTAATTTTAAGGGGAGTTGACTATTAACCTGCTAAAACTAACAAATATCTTTATGTTAAGAAACATGCAATGTAAGCAAGTATAAAGTAGATGTCCCATATTGCCCCGTTAAATAATTTTATGATGATTAATATGATTATTTCATAGCTGCTTAGCTAAGTTAAACGATTCTTTGCTGTATTCCATAAATTTATTACTAAATATTATTCAACTCAATGGCAGGTTTTGTCTTCAATCCAGGTACACATCTTTTTTTGCTATGTGCCAAGTTGGTAAATTAAAAATCAGCCTTGACTCAACGAGGGCATTGCATTAGAGTACGTGACAATTCCGAAGTGTGAAATTATTGATTTAAGTAAATGTTTTTTGTTTACTTAAACAAAATAAACGTCCCACTTGACACTCATCTTCATATTTATTTATTTTATTCACGAAAAGAAGAAAAAATTCTTACTGAATTTGGCCAAAGTAATTATCGAATTAGCCATGGCTCATCCTTTTCATCATCATTAACATAATATTTAAATTCTCAATGGCTATATGAATCAAGCAATTATTTTTATTATATCTTTATCATAATAAGCAATTGATGACCTTTGCGAATTTGAGTGAGCAAAAAAGTGTCAAATCACAGCAGACCTAGTAATTGAACCTCATCGACTGGGCACGCGACTCCTCTTTACCTAAAATAAGCCAAAATCCTTACGCTGCGCTGCCAACTAAAGCAATTAAATCTACGCTCACACACTTACGTCTAAACTTGTCCAAACCATCTAATTAAACATGACAAATGCTTCTCCGATTTTTAAAACAAATAAATGATAGTTACGCAATGAAATTATGAAAAAAGAAAACACTTAAAAGTTTTTAAATGGCCAAAATCCGTTGACCTTTGGCAACATTCAGCTGCCGTTTTTTTTTTCAATTAATTTTCATGCTCTTCCACTTTATAACAATGGATTTGCTACTTTTTTTATCCATTTATCTTTAAAAGGAAAGAAAAACTTGTGAATTTAGAAGATTGTTATACAATTGCATATACAAGATGTGCATCTCATTATTATCATTCATATATTTTATATTATGCACGTATAACTGCCCTTAAAAGAGTCGTGCCTCAGCTATCTATTCTGTCTGGATGTTTTTTTCTACTTTGTGTACACTTTCGCTGATAATTATAATTTTATGACATAATCTGCATCTTCATCATCAACCTTTACGAATTTAATTACTTTACTGTTGCTGATTAACAATTCATTGACATGTCATGAATTTCCAATTTTTTTCCAAAATAAGTAAAAAGAAATCACCATTCATATTGTCGTGCTGAGTGAATGCAGTGATGAGGACTGAAGTACAATGTTTTTAAAGCGTACCACTCCACGACTTTTTTGTGACAATGCATCGTTTCTTTGTCGCCTTCTATGTCAAGTACTCAATAATATATTATTTTTTAAATGTTCACAAAATTCACATCTTCATAAAAGCAAAAAATCTTCTATTCCATTCATTGACGAATCCGTTGGCAGCATCAATAACTCTGCTTCTTTTTTACAAGTACCCTGAAAGATAAGCAGACAGCCTATTCGTTTCGTATAATATTTTTGGACAAAGACCTTCGAATCAGTAAACGAGCCCAAAAACTTTAATCGTAATCGCGCAAACACGACGTAGGAATCATGTAATGCTAATAATTTCGTCAAAATATCATGATCATCACTGATCACACATCCACCACCACCTTATCGATGTGGTGTTGACGTCGTCGTGCGATTTTGTGGCGTGCGTCTTCCATCATTACGCTATTCGCTGTTTTTATGAAAAGACTAATTTAACACAAAAAAAAAATTGCTGATGACTGACGTAAAATCGTCAAACGTCGCATTTTTTTAGAATTGCAGGTTTTGTTTGTATGAAAATTGTCAAATAAATCTTTGCGTAAACAGCCTCGACACATTGCCACAATTAACTACGTTGATATTATTATAATTATTACAAAGCTGTACCTCTTTGTTGGTCAGCAATCACTGAACTGACTTTATAGTGTAATATTTAAGCTAACAAATTAAGGAGACATATTAATTTGAACTTGAACATTATACTATACAAAGTATAAATTGTAATGTGATCTATAGGGCAGTGGTATACTTGATGGAGATGGGGGTAATAGCAGCCTTACTTAATGTCGTTTACGGTTATTGTCATCTTTGTGTGGTTGACAACGACAGTGTGTCAGTCAGTGTTAGTTATAATGAATATCATACGATTTTTTGCGTCGTCGATAGAACAAACAGAAATCAAAAGCATTTTGAATTAAAAATATATTATATCTACCTGTCTGCATACCGCTTCTTGATAAATTATTTACTATTTAACTAACTACTCATCATTTTGTTGTTTGATTGTGTGTTTGAGTGAGCTTTGGTTGTGTGACTATGCCCATTAAATTGTTGTTGACCATTTGGAAGGAATGTCTGTGATCAAATTGCGACGAAAAAATGTAGATGTGATACGAATTACGAATTAAAAGTGATGAGCATTTGTTTAAAGATAAATGCAAAGAAAAACTGTCGTCAAAACATTTGTCAAAGAGGCTGTGACTGTGAGTGTGATTAAATTAAATGTTAAAGGCTTTTTCTCATAAGTTGGTACATAAAAAAGTGACCGTAGGATGTTAGCTGGCAGCGGCACCCTTTACAGCGGCACTACAGAAATTATTTTAAGTAAGCCGATAAACAAGAAGAACAAGCTGAGGCTGAGGAATTGTGTAAAATATTATAATTAGTATGTTATGATTAGCAGCTACTTCTGCCATTGAAATATTATCATGAATCATTGTCAGCAAAAGTATTTTCCCTTGTTACATATTTGACATTGTGCAAACAGCAAACACGATTAAAATCACTTTCGATAAATCTTCTCTGTTGACATTGGTGAAGAAAGAGTGAAAATGCATCTCACGACAAGAAGTTAAGAAGAATCACAAGGTGGAAAGGAGAGCTCACTGATGGTTATTGTGGCGTTGATGTAAAAGAGGAGGACAATCCCATTAAAACCGCCTGGATTTCATGTAAAGAAAAAAATATACAGCTTCACATTTTTTGTGCCTACTTTACTTTTTGGCTATATTTACTTGTCAAAAATGTGCAATTTAATATGGCACACAATCTTTTTACCTTTATAATGAATTTGAGCGTTCCTCAGATAGATTCGCTAAACTCATTAATGAACATATAATTTGCTTTTTATTTATTGCTATTACCTTCTTTTAACAAGCAAGTTTGCACTTGAGGAATAGAAATTCACTGCAGAGGTTTTTTTTGTGTTTTGTTGCAACTAAAATCAAGTACTGTTTTCTTCGCTGACACAATTTCATTTTTAACTGTAATATTTTTAAGCATAAAAACTCATTTTATTCAATTTAGCTGTCATCAAATTGTTGTAAATTGTAGATCATCATGTCATTTGCATCATATCGAAATCATCTTCTTGTCTCAAAATGTTCATGGGTGCACATTCAAATTCCAAAAAACAAGCAAACATTACTTCATATGGCACCTTATACCAAACTCACTATTCATATCTTTCAAAAATGTTAGATCATTATAATTTTAGATTGTCGGCCGGTCGTCAGTCTTTAGTTGTCCTTCAATCATTTTTTTGAAAACGTAATATGACAAGAGAACTATTTTTACATGGAAAACAATATTTGAAAATAATTTTTCAGTTTCATCAGAGAACGAAATCTACAGACATGTTTGTTAGAGTAAGCTAAAATTGCTAGTGGCAAGTGGCAGTTGCTATTACTGTTGAATGTAATTCATAAAGATAGAGAAATTTAACATGGACTAATAATAATGGAATTAAGATCATCTTTTTACCAAAAAAAAAAGTTTACTAACTCGTTTTACCTTTTTGAGAGAAAAATAATTTATCTGAACTAGTACTACTTTCATCATATCTTATTAACAGCTTGCTTGGCATTATAGTAAAATAATATCGTAGTAGCTCGTGCTGTTTTT
>JAQIWN010004848.1:0-10563 GCA_034699025.1 Entomobrya cf. arborea Gr-Col-00668 | reverse complement strand
ACCATGCATTGGGCCTCCTCCACCACCATGCGGCCTTCCACCTCCCCCTCCACCACCATGCATTGGGCCTCCTCCACCACCATGCGGCCTTCCACCTCCACCACCATGCATTGCTCCTCCTCCACCACCATGCATTGCTCCTCCTCCACCACCATGCGGCCTTCCACCTCCTCCTCCACCACCATGAGGTCTTCCACCTCCTCCTCCACCACCATGAGGCCTTCCACCTCCTCCTCCCCCACCTTGAGCCCTTCCACCTCCTCCTCCCCCACCTTGACCCCTGGCACCTGCTTGAGCAGCTCCTTGTGCCCCTGCACCTGCTCTTCCAGCAGCGTTTGCTGCACCCCCAAGATTTGCACTCGCACCTACACTTGCACTGGCACCCATACCTAATGACCGACCACCCTGTATCATACTCTTCTTCTTATCCTGAAATCTTTTACCAACCACAGAACCAGCACTTGGACCATTCCCCGTAGCTCCAACTCCAAGTTCTTCCTTTTCCCTGGCTTTAGCCTTTTGTTCTGCCCGACTCTCAGCTTGCTTGCTGCTTCCGCCCATTAAATCAGTGGTAGACTCTCCCTCTGCCTCCGCCTCCTTTAACCCCTCTTCTCCTTCCTCTGACTTTCTCTCATAGTTTTTCAAAAATTTCTTCGCAATCTTATGGAATTTTATTTTATTCCCCCGGCCATGAACAAGCTTGTATCCCAAAGTAATCCCATTGCTAGTCTTATCATCCTTCGAATCTTGCATGGCCGCAACGGCTTGTGACGCCTGCATCTCATCAAGTGTAATTTCATCACAAGCGTTCTCGTCGCCCCAGTCCTCAAAAGGAGCTGATGTCGTCCAGTTCCCAGTATCCCTAGTTCCATTTCCCGCAGTCGTATTTGGTTTGCCTTCTCCAACAGGTCGCTGGTATGGCGCAACGTTCTCAGCATCCATTTCAAACCATGCACTGAACTTACCTGTAGAAAAATATTAACAAGCTTAAAACGATTTTCACAAAATGAATGTCAACCTGTTTCTATGTATCGACATACCAATGAGTGCCTCTTCCTCCGGAAGAATTATATTAACCCCCGCTTTATCCACAGCCTCCAACCACTCCTCCCTCGGCCTCGCATGTGTCGTCAGATTAACAAATCCATTAGCTGCTCTCGGTGTAATCATTACAATATCATCCCCCTTAACCTCAGCTCTTTTACAACTGAACTTTTTAAACAAAAACATCCTAAAGTCCATCATATTCACAACATTAGTCTTCTTTCCCAACGTCACAGGTTCTGTCTTATTTCCCCCCATATATTCGGTCATCTCAGGTTGATCCCAATGAGTAAAACTGAAGCCAGCCATCAGCTTAGCAGTCATATTATTATCGATAAACCTGCCTTTCCCAAGCGTCATATTCGCACCAAACACGCTATCATCATCATCATCCTCCAGCTCTGGCACTTTCTCTCGCTCAATTGGATCCACGATGGCCACTCTTCCCCAAGGATTCACATCCCCATCCCTTGTCATCCGAAAGTACAAAAACTCTTGAAAAAATGGATTATTAGGATCATCAAGTGCTTGTCCACCCCCAACAATAACCCCTTGAAACCCACCCCCGATATCCACAAGCGCATATTTCTGTCCTCTCATTGAAGGAGTAAAGTGCTCATCATCAACCTTCACTTCTTCAGCTTTCAAATCTTCTTTAGCAAGAGGTTCCTCGTTTCTCATCTCCCATCCCGGTATCATTTCCATATCATCAGCCTCCAGATCCTGGTCTTTGTAAGTACCCTCCAAATACCCTATGCTCTTATGATTTGTTGAATTAACCGTGTACAACTTCCCCTTCTCCCCATTAGATACCTTGGCCTCTGCATCGAGAACAAGTGCATCGTCCAATTTATCTCGTTTTGGGAAATACCAACATTTGGCCTCCTTCTTGTCTTCCGTAATAAAAAGTCCTTCCGTGCCAGTATCAGGTACGAAAATAGGCTCTGGACTTTTTGAAGTTTTAACATAAAAGCCGTGTACATACTCATCTGCTTCCTCATTTCCATCTTCCTCAATCTGATCATTCAACTCAGGGTCCTCTACAGCCTTTTGGTGCCTTTTCCCATGGATCGCATTAGAATTATGTCTCGGAGGAAACTCTCGCTCAGTTCCTGGCACATCTGCCGACTTGCCTTCTCTCTTCTTTTTGGGTTTATGACCAGCTTTTTTTATTTCCTCCTCCTTCTGTTTATCTTTTTTCTCTTTCTCCATGTTCTTCTTCTCATTTCGCTCTTCCTTTGCTGCCTTTTTCTTCTCGGCCTTTACTTTTGCGTCCTTTTCTGCTTTCTCTGCCTTTTCCTCCTGAGCTTTCTTCGGTTCTTTGTCCTTCTCCGCCTTGGCTTCCGCAATTTGCTTCTCCTTAAATCCCACAGGTACCCACATCTCATCCGTGGCTTCCCAGATATGAGCTTCCATTGGAAGTACCCCTTTAACTACGTATTTGCCATTCATTTGCCCAGAATCCATAATTAATTGGCCAACAAGAGCATCATTCTTTGGAAACATCATCGGAACGAACAAACCAGCCAGTCCATTAGGTAGCTTGTCAGCACCCTCAGCCTTCTTTGTTACGTTAAAGGTCCATGGATCATCAGGACTCGACATTGTAATTTCTATTAGCATCCCTTTGTAAGCAACTTTGTTCTTTAGGTCAACAGGAGTTATGCCACCAACTATTTTGTAGTCCTCTGGAATAAATATTAAACTATGTTTTGTCTTAATTTTAGCTCCTGAGTACTTGATTTTTTTCAACTGCTCTTTGGAAAGTTCTTCCTCTTCTTCTTCTTCTTCACCATCATTCTCGTTTCCTTCTCTTTTCTCCCTTCTAGCTTCACCATCTTTCTTCCTTGTAGGAAGGGGATCAGGTACCTCGTCTTCATCGTCGTCTTCTGGGGTATCATCCTAAAATATAAAGTTTTGATTATAATTAGGGAATATGGAAATAAGTAAAAATGTTTGTAGTTACAATTCTAATTCGCAGACTTTTGGGGTTCGGTTTATATCATAAATTCACCACAGCCCCTGGAATGTCTTAAGGTACCCCAATTGAGTTTTACATGGGTTCAAAAGTTGTTAAGATGATAATAAATCGGATCCTGTTCTCTACTTTGCCAAATACATGTGTAAAAAGTTTATTCTCACCTCAGTTGCCTCGTCATCCTCCTCATCAGCATTAGGATTTTCAGGTTCAAATTTCCAGTCGTCTGGATCAATGTAAGGACTCCAGATATTCTTTTGAATTTCCCCATCAATATACATATAATCCACCCCTGGGCGATCCAAAACAAAACTAAACTTGATATCACACTTGCATTCCTCCCACTTCCCTAACTTTCCACTGATTCCTCCTGAAAGATCCATGGCGTCTGGTAAAAATACCCCTCGCACCTCATTAAAATCCTTTGTCTCTCTCGGATCGTCTGCGACAAATATGGCGTGACCAGCCGGATGTGTAGGTGTGAATATTCCGTGTGGAGTGTCAGTTAGGTCTGGATGATTACTGTCAGCAGGGACAAAAACGCCTGTTAGGGAGTCTCCCTCAGCGAGAAACAAGTGTGGACTGTCCTCAATTCCATTGAAAAGGTACCCGTAAAAAATCTTATCACCATCAGGAGTTTGAGCAGGCCTACCCCCTTTCTTCGCCAAACCTGGTGGCATCCAAACTTGTTCCTCCCAATCGTCATCCTCTGGTTTATAAACTCCTGCAATCTTTTTGCCTGCTTTAACGAACTTGTACCCTTCTTTCAAAGTTCCTTTTATTCCAGGTTCACTCTCAGCTTCTTTTGGCTCATATTCTACAGGAATTACTTTAACTGAAGGTCCTATAGCTGCCTGATAAGCGTCATCGTCATCAGGGAAAATCCCATCTAACCCAGTGAGCTTGGGCTCAAACCATGCATTAAATTCTTTGCCCCCAGATACTTTCACTGTGACACGAACCAAAGATGCCTGAGGAAGGAAAAAATACATTCCATTCTCCGCCCCGTTGAAGAGTAGGCCATATTGGTACTTGTCATTCGTAGGTAAACTGTCTGCGCCATCAAATCCTTTTCCGGCGTGCTCACCTCCATTCTGATCGCAACCAGCAGCATCAATGCCAGGACGCCAACCAAATTTGAATTTGGCAGCAAACATTCCAGAAAACGATGCTGTGGCCAGGCTTTTCCCTACCACAGCCAGTTTCGCAAAACTTTCTGGAATTCCCAGTTTCATCAAGTGACCAGCGGTGTGCTCTATCTTAGCCCTACCAAGAGCACTCCACGTGTTCACCTTCCAGTCCCCAGCTTGTACCATTGAGTCACCCATGCCTTTAGCAACACCCTCCATTGAACCACCAAACATAACACCCAAAGATGCACCAACGGCTGCTGATCCGCCAATGCCAACACCCGCTCCAGCCCCAGCTCCGAACATTCCCCCCAAACCAGCCCCAGCACCTACTCCTGCTCCCAAACCAGCTTGAGCTCCGCCACCGAGCATCCCTCCCAACCCAGCAGCAGCTCCGAGGCCTGCCGATGCTCCACCTCCTATCCCAGCGCCCAATCCAGCAGCAGCTCCCAGGCCTGCCGTTGCTGCGCCCCCAAGGCCAGCGCCCAATCCAGCAACAGCACCAAGGCCTGCCGTTGCTGACCCACCTAGTCCTGCCCCCAAACCAGCTCCAGCTCCCAATGCCCCACCTAAACCGGCCTGCGCTCCAGCTCCAACACCAGCTAACGCACCAAAGTCCAAAGCACCTCCAGCTTCGGCTCCAACTTCAGCAAATCCGTCTAACATACCTCCAACGTCAAAACCAGCAGTTGCTATAAATCAAAGAAGCAAACAGTACGCATGTGTTGATCTTTAAACTTTACTAGTGGATTTTAAAACCTGAAGAATGTAAAATCCTGAAATATGCTGTAGAAATCGCCGAATGAAATTATGTACATACATGTTACATGTATATGCACTATGCACGTTTGTGTGTGTTGATGTGATTTTCTACAGACCATGTGTCAGAATTCTCAATAAACATTTTACTACTTTCTATTGGTTTTATGTCTCACCATCTGCTCCGAGTCCTGCCACCCCGTCCAACATCCCTCCCAACCCAGCAGTAGCTCCCAGTCCTGCTGATGCTGATCCTCCAACCCCAGCGCCCAATCCTGCAGCAGCGCCCAGACCTGCCGTTGCAGATCCACCTAACCCGGCCCCCAATCCAGCCATAGCCCCTAACCCCGCCGTGGCACCGGCCCCGACGTTGGCCATAGCGCCTAGATTAACCCCAGCTAAAACACAAAAGAGAAATAGATAAATACTCTAATGAAATCAAGCAGCTGAATCTTTTTGTGAACTTTGATGTACCACTCAAAGCCGCTTCAGCATCTCCAAACGCACCTCCACCCGCTCCAGCTTGGCTGTTCAGGTCACTTTTTGCCTTCTTCTTTTTTGCTTTGGCCTGAGCTTTTGCATTAGCTTTTGCCTGAGTAGCAGCGCTTACTTTTGCACCGCCTTGTGCGGCTACCCCTGCACCCATCCCCACACCAGCATTTGCTGCTGCACCAGCCCCAGCGCCCAATCCAGCTGCAGCTCCTAGCCCTGCTTGGGCTGCTCCTCCTATTCCGGCTCCAATCCCTGTTCGGTTTAAAAGTTTAAAATAGTTAATTACTTATTACGCATAACCTCGCATATTCTCGAAGTTTGTTAGTCGGTTTTTAATTGATTGTCGAAATTTTACTGACGAAATCGATTTACTCGGCATTTATTACGAAGACCTTCATTGTTTGAATTCTATTTTTTGTCAGTATTCATTCCAACAGACCCTAACCCAACTACACACAATCCGATATAACCACCAGCATTTTCCAAAAACTTGTTCAAATGCCAATTCGAGTAGTCGTTCGTGTAAATTTTGACAATTAAAAAGTTAATCTCTATCAAATCGATTAAAACTAAATACAAAAAGAATCAGTCGACTCTTTTATTGCGTCCCACCTGCCATACCACCTAATGCAGCGCCTGCATCCACGTTGACGGCGGCACCTAGTGAGCCTCTTGCACTCCCTGACCCTCCATAATTCCTTTTAACTCTGTGCAAAACGTCGTAGCTCCTTTTTTGTCTCCCACTCACTTCATATCCACTTGTCCCCCTGTGCCAAACGTCCAAGTACCTCTTCTTTCTCTTCCTTTCTCCCTTGACCTTGTGCATCACTTCCAAATTCCTTTTTCTTCTTCTCCCCCTCCCTCTCGCCGCTTTACTTGCCGCCTGCTTATAAAGTTCATCAAACCTGTGGAAGTCCATGTCCAAATACAAATCATTGTATGTCGAAGGATCAAACTCTGGGGCACCAGCAATAGGGGTCAACTTTTGAGGTTCTTCGTCATCCACAGGTACTCTTTTAAAGAGCCTATGTACTTCTCCTTGTTCTTCCTCTTCAGTTGGCATCAATGCACTTCGTTTTCTTCTTCTCCTCGATTCCGCTGCCTTTTCTGCATCTTCTTCAATGTCTTTTTGGGAGGCACAAGTGAAGAGAATTGACCAGTCGCAATTTGCCCAACCTGGAAAAAATCTACGAGGACGGTGTTCCCAAATGTCGAATTCCACCACTGACTCAACTCCATCCACCATAAACGTATCCTCGTTTTGGTCACCCGGGTACAAATTCCTAAATTGTATTTCATTTTGTTTTAGAAAATCATTAAAAACAGACGTCTAAAAATAATTATAAAAAGTTATGTTTAAAACTATTATAATGGAGGAACCCACCTGACGAAAATCAAACTGGAGTAATAACTCACTGCTTCATCATCATTTTGATTTGGACCCTTTCTCAAAAGAACGAACTGTCTTTTCTTCGCCCCTCTTGGAGTAGGAATAGCAAACCTGTTATTTGCACTACTCAACACAATCGCTTCCTTCCCAGTATCCTCATTCTTTTTCCGAAGAACAACTCTGGTAGATTCTGACTTTGCATTAGGGTTTATGTACTTTGTGTAAGTATGAATCTGCATGAGAATAGGGTCCTTGAGGAACTTTTCGATTTCAAAGGATAGAGCATGATGTTCAATGATCCCGACAAGTTGACGCTCTCTTTTTGATATGTTTTGTGGGGGCTCTTTCAACAGTGTGGTGCCTATTTGACTGGCTTGTATAGTGGAAATAAGGGATGTGGTTGTAACGATTAAAGATGCAAGGGCGAAGTGTGCCCTTGACTTGTGCCTCATTTTTGCGGGCTGTTCCTAACTTATCTATTAATGTCAGTCAGCTACATAAAATCAACGTAGCTTCACATAGTTTGTTAAAAATGGGTGAAGAAACAGCTATAGTATGATTATGATAAAGAACCAATTGTACTTAACGGACGTAAAAATGTAAATGGTCTGACGTATCCGTCCAAATGATGTGTAATATTACATGATTGTTCGCGATTGTCAATTAGCAATTATAGTTGGATTGGGGTTGTTCACATAGAATAGAACAAATTGAACAAAGGGCAAACGGATTTCATTGCAAGTACAAGCATCTCTGAAATAATGGACATTAAGGTAATTAAGATTAGGATGCTGAGTTAATCGACGGAATAGTCAGGAAATATTGTATCCTAATTAGATTTGTTTGAACGAACAAAAGCAAGCATTTTCGTTTTTATAGGTGCAGTGCAATAAGTGCAAAATGCAACGGACTAAAATGATCATGAAAGTATAAAGCAATCTCAAACAGTAAAAGTGCAACATTATGGGTACATTATTGAAGGTGGACTTATACAAAATTCGGTGAATTTCGTGAAAAGTTTCAAATTAATTTTTATAAAAAACTGTTCTTCAAAATTTGGTGTGATGATTAGTTCATGTTTATCCAAGCAATTATAACATTAGTAAGCTTTTCATTTTTATCAAAGCTCAAAATCAATCAAAAACTCATGATATGATATTACTAGATAATGAAGACTCTGGTCCGATAATGTTTTGAATATTTCACTTTACGAAGAAAGGATTTGCTCATCACAAAAATGAGAATACTGAGAATTTATTGTGACTGTAACAAAAAAAAAATAGTAAACAAATTTTAACGCGTAGCGTATTTTAAACATTAACGCCTATTTAACTTAATTATATTACAAAACTCTTAACTCTTAACTCAGTTCTGGTTTTTTTGTACATTGTTTTTTTTTGTTGATTTCCATTCTCAAGTGCTCACAGAAATATATCACATGGTTATGGTTAGTTTACATGTCACACGTCCAGTTTAAATAAATCATTTTAAAAATAAGCCACTTTTAATTTCCTAATTAAATCCTTCCTTGTGTCTTGAGCGCATACTGTCTATCAAACTCTATCACCCTCTCTTTCATCGCGTCATTATTCAACTCAACAAACTGATTTAAAGCAGCTCTTGGATACTTCTCCCCATAATGATAAGGACCCAGACCGTAGATAATAAACTGCATGAGACTCATTATCATATACTTTGGAAAATAAATGGAAGAATAATTAAATATCTTGGTGAATCAGCTTTTCGCTAATTTTTATCAAATAAAGTGGAAATTATAAGCCATAAGAAAATGGGATTACACGCAAGTCAACCGAAATGTAATATGATTAATCTTACAATCATCTTTAATTATCTTATCAACCCTTCCACGTACAACACTGGCATATGTAACCTGATCCATTTAAACCAAAGAGTGGTTAAGCGGTTAATAGCGGTATAGTCTGTACATATAGGCAATTTGCCTTTTGTGGGTGGTGTCTTACTGTGTGGCAGTCTTGCGTTTCTATGATTGGGTCTCAATTTAATACTAACCGTGATCACTGAAGTAAAAAATGTTTAAGCTTATCACATCATTATCAAAGGTAGTATCTTACATAGTGTGCCATTTTAATTCTTGTAGTAATTAAAATTAAACCATTAGTACGCTATGCAATGTGCCAAAAATTGCATACTCTTAATAATTGCAAATGTGTAGACATTTACGTACTATGTACATATGTCTGTGAATTAATTAGCTAACACCTGGAATTAAGTAATCATCTCTACACTGTCTACAGTACAGAAGTGCATTTATTTGCAAGTACCGTTTCATTTAATGTAAAAGAATCACACGTAACGATTCATTTTAATCGAGGGGTATAAAAGTCTCATCATCCAAAGGGGTAATCATTCAGAAACACATTCACTACTCACTTGAGTCTAGCCAAATAATTTGCTTTGCAATATTTCCCAAAACTCATCAAAAAATCATCATGAACTCTGCTACCGTTAGTTTCTTAAAATTATAAACAATTATTTGTTAAATTCACAAAACTGGAAAGTTATAAATGTGTGAGATATATTTTTCCCATGTACAGATTTTCTTTGCCTTGGCCGCTATTGTGGCCTCTGCTGTCGCTGTCTCGCCAGTTGGTCATCACGATGTCCATGCAAGTGCTAAAAATAAAAATGTGAATTAACCCTAATTTATAAATCAAAAACAAGTTTTAATATAAACTCCACCTTGCCCAATGATCAGGCCTACCCCCAATACAAATTCAGTTATGGAGTCGCTGACAAGCACACCGGTGACCAAAAGAGCGCCTATGAAATCCGTGATGGTGGAGTAACCAAGGGATCATACAGTCTTGTCCAACCTGACGGAGTTCTCCGCACTGTCAACTACATTGTTACCCCACACGGTGGATTCCAAGCTCAAGTTGTCAACAAGGGAGTTGCTGGACACCCAGCTGTCTATGGAGTTGGACACGGAGTTGGACAAGGAGCTGGTCATTTGGGAGGACTTGGACATGGTGGTGCCAGCAGCTACGTTGGAGGACTTGGAGCTCCAGTTGCCGCTGGACAAGGCTTGGGACTTGGTCTTGGAGCTGGATTCCTCGGTTAAATTAAGAGATAAGAAAACTGAACTGAATTAATTTTTAAATAGAGGTACTTGAGTATCTGTCACATCACTGCCTATGCTTTCTTACTTCTTCAAAATCTAGTCTCGATTGCTCCATTTTCTATGCTTTTTTTCTCATCTTTGTCAATGCTGCCTCTTTTAACTTTCTTTTATCTTTTTCTGCCAACTGTGGCCACGTTTCTTTGCTTTTTTGCACTCATACACGTTTGTATTTGCCCTTGCAAACGCGAACTACTGCACAAAGACTGATATCTAATTTTTACAACATTGGTAGAGCTAATAGTACTAAATATATATCCTGTAAATTCATACACATAGATCATGTAGACTGAAAAACAATTTACAATAAAAAAGTACTGTACTAAAATTTAAAAAAGGGAGTTAATTTTTTAAATCATGAAAAATGTAACACCTTCATTCATCATATTCGTTTATTGCAGACTTCAATTACATTACATTTAAATATAAATAACAATGCAGGAAATCCATATCATTAAGAGAAAAAAAAAATGGTCAAAGCTAAAAAAGAATCTAATTACAAAAATTATTGCTTTACAAGCACTCAGTTATGTAATATTGAACAGCAAATTCTTCCACATTTTTGAAATTGAAGATTCTGTGAAAAGTTTAGAATTAGTTATACAAATGA
>JAQIWN010004847.1:0-10631 GCA_034699025.1 Entomobrya cf. arborea Gr-Col-00668 | reverse complement strand
ATTATAACGAAAAACACTAATGTCACTAAATAAAATATAAATATATATCTAATCATCCACATAATCCTCATCATCGTCAAAATACTCTACATCTTCATTGTTCTCGGATTGTGCGGGAAGGTCATTGAGAGCAAGATCTTCCAAAGCTTCCTGATATGATTTCGTAGCAGTTACTCTTTTGTCTTTAGCCTTTGAAGACTTTGATGGTTTTGAAGAGATAGTTGGATCATGCAGTTTTCTAGTGCTTTTACGTATTCGTTTCACTTTCACTCGTCGGTGTGGGGCAGCTTTCAGTTTACTGGTTGGCTCTATTTCTCCGGGAGGAATTTTGACGGTGGCATCAGGCTTTGAGGATGCGGGTATTTTACCTGCAGAACGTAAAAGTGTGTTTATCATTTTCGAGATTATATTTACCTTCTAAGTTCAATTAAATGTTATTGTAACAAAATTTTACGTACCATGTTCCTGCAATAGATTTTCCAAGTAATACGTAAGAATATAACGAAAATACTCGTACGTTCCTTCTTTCAAAAATCCGAATTTTTCATCATAAGATAATCTCCCAGTTTCTGCTTTCTTCTTCAGAGTTTCAATAAGATCTTCGATTTCATGCAATCTGATATCACAAAGCTGTAAGATTTTAATAATGCATCATAATGAGAAATTGAAAAATTATGCAAAATATGAAGTTAACCAAAATATTTATAAGCAAAATGGGTTACCTGATAGAACATCTGCGTTTTTGGTGGTATGTGTTCACGAAGAAACTTATGATTGGCTTCAGGACTCCTTTGCTTTATGCTCATAAATCTTCTGTAAATAACTAAATTCAAAAATGTGATATTATAGACCTCCTCCACCAAGCAGCAAATTTTACATGTAATGTTAGATGTTATTTACTTACAAGGTACTCTAAAATCAACAGCTTGGAAGACAACATATGGCGGATACTTTCTTGGATCCACACCAAATCTGATCCACGTATTCCTCCACGGGCCATTAGCAGCGAAATACGCAAACGTTGGAATAATATACTTGAGAGTCTGTGAGGGTATTTTGGTTGCAAATTCGAGTGCTGCTTTCGACCAAATAGGTCTTAGGTTGAATTTTTCTCGAACCCTTTCCACTAGATCTTTTTTAATTTGTCGCCTTTCAATATCCTCTAAAGCTAATTCCAGAGGCTGTGCAGGTACTTCAACTTGACTGTCCTGAATCTTTCCATCTGCTTGGAAATTGTAGGAGATTGTAAATATAATTCGTTTTCTTCTGTTGGAAAACACGGAGTCGTCCGGAGGAAGTTTTCTCGTAGTACTATCCGACTTTTCAGAAACAATTAACTCGTCGATAAGGCCCCTCTGTTTAGGATAAGAGATAAAAACAGTGTTGTCAAATAAAATACCATTTAAAAATAGAATATGAAATGCTTCTTTTTTAAATGACCTACCGGTGGGTTATCAATACGAGACATATATGGAGGAAGACTAAACGTTTGACATCGTGCTTCCTCATTTATTAAATCCTTCATGACTAGTGTCTCCGGATTATCATGGGCTCCTAAAATGGGAAATATCTTGTCTTTTATGGAGCCCAAACTTCCGTCAGCTTTCTTGGACGCCGGAAGGTATTGGAAGTCACAAATACCTACAAAACCGTAAAAGATAGTTAATAAAAGTTGTAATGGTATGAACGTTACAAGATTGCATAAGTATTTCATTTTAAGTTAATCTTAAAAGAAAACAAATTACCATTAAACTCGTACGACCGATGTACAACACCTAATGTTTCAATTGAACAATGGTCCTGTGTTGTTTCTATAATTTTCGGAATCTTCAAATTGAATTCATTTGAACGTTTTGATTCCCACGCTTTGAATGCTTTTCCTTTTTTAACGATTTCTTCCGTAACTAATCTGTCTGCTAATACAATATCTTGTTCTCTATACACCTTTTCGTTCAAAGTAACACAGTTATTGTCATCGTGTTCACTAGACTGAGAATGTATCTGATTATCCAATAGCATATCATGGATCATTTCAGTTGAAATCGGCTCACTCCCCAACGCGTCCAAGTTTATCTTCTTCTTGCTTGAAGTACTTTCCGCGCCAGCAGCAGATGGTCCTTCTTGACTTTGACCTTCACTTCCACTACCTCTTTCTTTACGTCTTCTTATTCTTAACAGCAATCCACAAGCAGTTCTTCCTTGAGCATTTACTCCATTAGCAAACGGGTCATTGGGACGGAATTTTAACTGTAACTTTTTATTTGGATGTTCAAAGATCTACAAAGAAGAACATAAAACCAACCACCAAAGTAAATAGTTTATCGTTTGAATTAAGTAGATAGGCTTATTACTTTAATTCCATTGAAGAGTAGAGTATGTATTTACCTTAGATATTGTTCCAGCTCCCCCTAACGTCGCCACTGCTTTATCTGGGTTGACTACATTTCCAGGGTATGCAACATGGACCAGTTTGGGATGAGATTTAACCACATTTAACGAAGCCATTGACAACAACCCATCATCCTCCTTTTCCCCTTCATCCAAAACCTCACATTTGACATTTTGAGCCTTCCTCATTCGTTCCCTCTCAGCATGAATTTTCTCGAACAGAATTTCTACCGGTTCCTCCACAGGATTTCCTTCATCATCTTTATGCATTTTTAACAAACGCTTTACCCTAGTTGGCTGTTTCTTATAAAAATTCCGAACATTATACACCCACGTCTCTTTACACGCCAAAAACCCATAACGTTCCAAAAGCTCTTCATATTTTTGCGGATGAGTAGCCTCATAGTCCACATCCACCAACTCATCGTCACTATCAGTTGTGCTGGATTTGTCACTATCGGAATCATCAATTTCGATAACCTCACTATCAACTGGTTGGACATCCGAGTCTTTACATTTACTATTCTCTAATTCGGCCAGTGGGTCATCATCCATGTGGTCCCCATACATCACAGGACGTAATTCAGGCGGTGGCCTATTTTCATCCACTGTATGAAAGTAACCTGTGGATGGTGGCTCCAAAATTGGGGGGAGGTCATCATCTCCATCATTTCCAAACATTTCACTGTAGCCTTCAGCACCTTCACTGCCTTGAACATTGGAAAATGGATCTAATTCGTCTTCATCCGAGTCTGATGAATTTGAATTCATCTTGAATACAAATGTTCCCGAACAGACCCAGAATTTAATGGAAACCTTACTCTATTACAATAAATTTCAGAACAACCAAACCAAACTAAATAAAACATACAAACACGTACACGAACGAGGAAAACTTTAAAACACTTTCCGAACACGGTCTCAGAATGGTAGTTATCCCACGACCAAAAATGTTACGATTTTGATTGCAAATTTGACATCAACATGTTTGTGAAAACAACTGTAAGAGCTTCAACGCGCTTGAAGATCTTCAAATCCAGCCGATGGAAGGGGAACGTGAATATCACTTAATGCATACAATTCCACTTCTTGTAAGACAGAACTGCGACTGAAAGTTGGAAGTCGCTGTTGCTGTAAACCCACACAAATGAAGACTAAATTAAAAATACGTGAGGGCGTGAAGAAATCAATTTACTTAAATGAAATGAAATCAGTGTATTTTAATTGCCCAACTATTCAATTCGAATTTTTCTGTGTTTAAAAAACACTTTCAATGCAAGAAAAGCTGTTTTTTTAAACTTTGAAAATAATGGTTTTAGACAACATTGACTTTTATTGAAAGTATTCAAAAGCTTTTTTTACTTCTAAGAAATCAAACGTATACACGTAGGTCCAACATGCCATTACAATAAGATTAAAATCATTTAGATTAGAATTTAAAGCTTCATAAATTTAGATGGAATTGACATAAAATTGTACAATGACATAATCATACACTTTCATTGATAAAATTATCAATAACATTAGTACCGCTAATCGCTGTACTATGCACATAATGATGACATAACATTACTTTAAAGTATTTAGCACTTAACTATTCAAGATCTGTCAAGTATTACAAAACAAATGTAGTGACTTTTACACCTACAAGCATGATGATAACCGTACGGTTTCATAATAACAGTTTGCGTAAAAATGTAACAACTGTACACGTGAATGTAGTAATTTATTAAAGCGTTACAAATTTCTCAAAGACAAATTCCAAAAAAGCTTAAGCACTTCCTGTGCTTCCACCGTCACCATACATGGATCCATGTACGCCATTTGACACAGTTTAATATACTCACAAATGATAGCTTCCATATCTTTATCAAATGGCTCGAAAACTTCCGCGAGAATACTGGTTTTTGCCAAGCTAAACCGTTCTTTTTGCACGGTCAATCCACCCAAAACGTTCTTAATATTTGTGACATGATCGCAATATGGACATTTGACTTTACTGCTATTTTCATTTTCAACTTTTAATGCACAATGACAGCTAGTACATCTATACTGCACTGGTATTTTACGCAAATTACTAAATGAAGGCCAATTTTCCGTGCATGGTAAACAGTTGCACCGGAAGAGGTATTGCGTTTGCAACTTGCTTATCCTTTCCTGACGAGCTTCTGTCAAATACAATGGCCCATAACAATCAAAAATTTCTTCTCCAGATTGTATTTCTCGTAATGATTTCACCAAACACCGTCTCCCCGGCACGTTGATACGATATGCATTTGGATTGCAACAATGGTTTGTTGTTGAAATAACAGAGTAAGTTGCCCCACCAATTTCGTCAATTTTCAAATGACTTTCATAATCTTCATCGTCATCCATCAGAATTGCTTTTCTTTCAACGTAATTAATACCATATGCATTGCAAGATGCTCCTTGAAGATGTCGAAGCAACAAAGTGGCGATATTGACTATTTCCTCTCCAGGTTCTGTCGCTGACTCGTCGCCACCGTCACTTTTCCCGTTAAGGTACCCAACATGTTGTAGACAAATGGTTAAATAAATCGCTGAAACTGTTCTTTTCAGCATGTCTCCAGCTTGTCTTTGTTCTGAATTTGGCGTTTGGGTAAACACAGATGCATATGAGGTGGAATCCAAATTTTCATCTGCATTCATCTTCATAGCCAGCTCTTGTAAGTTGGTTGGATCCTTCGTAAAACTTTGTAACGTGTCTTGAGGTGTCATCAAAATAGTTCGAAAACACAGCAAAGCCATGTTTCCAAGTTTTTGCGAAGAATCCAATAGCTTTAATATTCGACATTCCTTTTCATGAAAGGAAACTGCTGCTTTCGCTTGACACGTGGCATCACAAAAGATTGCCTAGAATGAAGTAATGTAAAATCATGTATACAAATTAAATACAATACAATATCTGAACTCTGAACACTTGTATTGTACTTTCAATAATTTTCCTTACTGAAGCGCATCCAGAACAAGGAATTCCAGAATCGACTCTTTGCAAACACCACAAACAAAATTTGTGGTAATTAGCTTTAGATGTGGTCCAAGCATACGGCATTTCTGATATCAGTGTTGACCCTGTTTGCATAATAGTACCAAATTAATAAATAATTTAATGATGCATAAAGATTGGCATAATGTCAATTACAAACAAAGCCATTTTAGTAATTACCTGGTGGAATCTGCTCCAGTGCAACCATATGCCTTCCTTTCTCTGGTGAGTATTTCAATGCAATAGATTTGCTTGCTACATTGATCGTATCAGATTGCCCCGCAAACAAGTCTGAAAATCGTTCGATTTCCTCATTGACTTTCTCCCTAGCATTTTTCACAAAATCGCCTATTTGTTGGTCTGGTTTATTTTTCGGGGAGTTTTTCTTTTTAGATTCAACCACTTTCAGGGCCTTAACAATGTTCATGGTCCACTCCGACTTCTTTTCATTTGAAACAGTGAGGGCTCTCAAGTACTGGGCTGTACACTGCAGCAACTCTTTACCATTTTCAAGTTCACCACACTCAGAACAACAAACTGCAACTTGAAATGTTAACTCTAAAGTTTTCGAAAATCCAAGTAGCCACGCCCTAATAAAATCTTTGAAAGCAGAGTAAAAACGGCCACGAGAAAATAATAGGCAAGCCTTGTCAAAAAATATGTGTGCCATGATTTCCAGGTCTTCAGGATTTTCCTTCATGGTAGCATCCATGAAACTTTTGAGGAGAGCTTTAGAGCTAACTTTATCAAAGGCTGGTAGCACTTTTTCCTCAAAAGCACTCGGCACAGGACAAAGACAGATTGCTTCCGTTAGCAGATTCAACGACTTTCCTTCCACTCCCCGTTTCCACAACTGTTTGCTTACTGTTGCATTTTTGGTTTCGTAGCACTCACCGATATTCCTTTCCAGCAGCGAGTAGAGATCAGGCTCATCTTGTAAAAGGGCTCGTATTCTTGTTTGATCGTTAGCCTCTTTTTTCATGGACTGCAGCAGAGATTCGGATTTACCCGAGGCTCTTATCCTGTTGCAAAATCCTTCGTACAAAATGTCAAATGGAATCAACATGTTGGTTAGTAAGTGGTCAAGTACCAATTTCTTCAAAACTGGAAGGTATAATTTAAATGTAAATATAAATTGGTAAACAGTTTAAAGTGCACGGTCCTGTTATATTGTGAAAATTATGAGAAAGAAAGTTATACAATTAAAAAACTGTTTCCTACGAGCAAGCTTTAAAGATACTGTGAAAAATATCCTGTTGTGTTTCTGTTATTCTGAAATCCATGTCGTTATAAATAGAATTTTTCAATGAACCAATTTGAATCCGTCTGTCCTGCACATATATGTCATGCTGGTTGGTATCGTTAGTGTATGCAGTCAAGTAAGCAAGGAAGAGTGATCTCGTCGATTCGCAGACGCAGAACCACTTTCACATCTGTAAAATCTGTGCTGTGGGCTTTGTCTATTTTACTCTCGCGTCTACATGGTACAGTGAATAGAGGAGTGTATTTCCATTGACTTCTCTCGCTCCAATGCAATGTTTACACAACATGTATCCTACTTCCTTTCACACTGCAATTAAATTTTAGCAAGCGAGCTTCCCATGAAAACGATATGTGCCTTATGGGACATCTGTCCATCAATGCAATGCTCAGTTTCAAATGCGAGTAAATGAGGAAGAAATGACGCTTGAAGATTAGGAATTAGTCATACTTTATTTTCGAATACTAGAGAATAATGAGCGTACATAAAATACATACAAAATACATATAGATAAAACTTAGAAGTTATCATCAACAATATAAAATATCTTATGAAACTTCACACAAATAGTACCAAGTATGGCACTACAAAAATTACCGGTTATAAATAAATAACGTATTTTATTCGTTATAAAAATTAACTGCATGTAAGCATTCTACTCTTGAAATATTGTCGATGAATTATTCTTTATAATTAAAAATAGCACTAAATATTTCTACAAATATTATAAAAATCTCAAGTTCTGTACAGACGTAATAATAGCGGTACATCAGAGTAGTATACTTACTTAAAATTGGTTATACATATCCCTACATACATACATATACTAAAAAGGACTTCTCGAAGGCACCTCAGTCCCCATTAGAATCTAGTTTAGGTTTTTTGGTAGCTCTGTTCAAGAATGACAATGACGATAAAGTTGTAGACAACCTTCGTTTCAAACTTTTGAAGGAGCCAAATATTCCAGATTCAGTTTCAGAATTCCCAACTGCAACAACTGGGTTCTTGCAAGCAACTGAATACTTTCCGGCAGATGTGCTTTGAACGGGTTCCAAACGAGTTGGAAGTGGAACTCTCGTAGCAGCAACATATTTTTCCTCAGAAGAAACAGAAGGTTCCCCCTCACCATCAGAGCCAGAGCAAGAAATGTCTGTATCAATAGTAGTTACTGATTCATCATCAGGTTCATAAAAATCCAGTTGAATATCATCCATTGAAGTTTCAAGCCAGTGAGAAGTTAGTTCAGCTCGGTCAATTGGGGGTAGGCAAAGAGGTAAAACGTCCAAGTTCCCGAAAGTAGACCAAGTTGAAATGGACCTGGACCTGTTGTCTAATTCATCCCTGAAACATAATAAAACACCAAAACCCAATCAATGTAATTATATAAATGTAGTTCCGTGATGTGTAATTAATTTAAATAAATATACCTAGTAGACTGACCTTTGACTGGCACACTGCTTGAGTGCATTTCCTGCTATAACTCTTACATGTAGGTCGAAAACGGATGAGCTCAATAATTCGTCAATGACTTCCTCACAAAGGCAATCCAGAAGGGAAGGATAAGCTACTTGTTCCACCATCTCAGCGACTACTATCTTCGTAAGTTTTCTGTAACAGCAATTGACCACCTTAGATACAGCCAGGCTCCTTCGATGTTCTGCTGACGAAACTTCTTCTATTATACTTGAACACACTAACCCCAGCATTGCTTCCATCACGTCTCCACAGGCAATTATTATATCCTCTTTGAAACCAACTTCATTCTCCGCAGATTCCACGATTTCCTTCGTCGTAATCTCCTCCTCAATTTCCTTACACTTTGTCTCTGCAAATTTTGCCACTAAAGCTTCTCGAAGGACTGTTTTAGCCGATTTTTGAAGAGTTTCCTTCATGACACTTACCAGCAAGGTATTCCAGATTGTATTCAATGTACCTTCCTTTATGTCTAAGCCAGGTTTAATTGAATCCATGATGGTTCTGGTCGGCATAATAACATTACCTGGAATCCGACCAAACATCAGCGACAAAGGAAAGGGATGTCGTCCTCCACTACTGAAATACTGACAAGCCAACGCGTCACTACCTGTAGCAGCCTTCACCACTTTCATATGCGTAGTATCCAGATTAAATATCTCGCGAAGGGACTTTGTAGGACGCAGAGTGGAAGCTTGTGTAAGGGTTTGACCCCCTGGAAGGCTTGAGCTGGTACTTGGAGGAGGCTGACTTTGTGTGTGATTACGGTTGGTCGCTGGTCCCTTGTAAACTTCAAGTTTGACGCAAGAGCTAGATTTGCTATCAACTGAACGTGAGGTTCCCCTAGTCATAGGATCCAAAGGTTTCCGTTCTGGAATTTGAAGAATTAAATGGATCACGTGTAGTTGGAAGACATAATTTGTAACTGTAAGCTTGCATTACGTAATATGCACATACTAATTTTAGCCATGGGTTGTTTTGTTTTTTACCTGCCGTTGACGAAGCCGCTGCTGTTGCTTCATCTAGAATGGAAGCCAAAGTCGGGACTCTTGGGGTCGGGACGCCGCTGGTGCTCGTGCCTGGTTCCTTATTTTCTTTTTTTGGACCGGATTTCTGCTGAAAATAAGATGCAAGTGTTGCCTGTACCTTCGCTTTGTTTTCACGGCCAACATGAGAGTTAGAGGCGTTGTTCTGCGTTGGTCGAAGCGTGGACCTTACAGCTTGTGGGGGTGGACTGAGAATCTGGGTGGTTGGGATTTTGTCTGTGAGCTCAATAACGATGTGATGGCCATTCAATATCTTTCCATTTCGTTGCGCGTGGACCGCTTCCTCCTATACAATATTAAAATTTTAGGAGATAGAATTCTGTATGTAATATGGAAACCTGCATTATAGCATGACAATGATTGATTACCATTAGCATGAAAAACAACTTACCACTGATGAAAACTGAATATGAACCTGACGTTGTTGTCCACCTCCCTTACTGTTACATGACAGCCGTAAAATTCGCCCAAAATTAGCAAAATGCCCTAACAGCAGTTCTTTCAAATCCGCTCGTAGAATGTTCGTGGGTAGTTGAGAAACAAAGACGGAGCTGCGCCCAGGAGACGGGTTATTTGAATTTCCTGAAGCCATTATTCATTCGCATGAAACAAGAACTACACCGCTAACCGTTCAGAAAGATAATCAAGCTTTCTCAATTAGTCTAGTGTCAGCGCATTTAAAGTATGATAAAACTTAAAACTCTTCAATGGAGGTTAACAAATTGGTGTAATCCTAAAAGTAAACAATTTCACTGAAGCGCGGTAAAAACCTTCGTACCTGCACTTTTTATAACACACTGCATTTAATGCACTATAACCGAAACAGACAAAAGAAAATTATGTGCAATTGTGCACTAACACCTGTAACAAAAGTTGTGCCATTATTGCATTGAATGAATGAACGATTCAATCATAAGATGGCTGCGTGAAAGTAAAAGTAAACCTCAATTGAAAAAAAGCTAGAGCAATTTCCTTCAATCCACTCACCACTATCTGAACTGAAAATAGATGGCTGGTTGATTCTGGAAATGAAATGCCACAAAAAATATAAGTTATGGCAGTCAGTCTTGAAACAATTCAATTCTGAGAATTATAGTTTATAGTCGTCGTAAAACTGAATTTGACATTTTCATATTATCACGTGTGGCGATATGTGGAGTAGTGTTGAATTCGTTTTTATACTTGAATTTGAATGACACATTTAGCCTTTGGGCATTTCATCCATAATTTATGCATTGTACTTATACATGCGCATATTACGTATCATCATGAGTCAAGTTCAGCATTCGCATTCGTCTTATCAGCATAATTTGCATAAGATGTACAATGAAAATGAAACACATAAACAAACATAGTTAGGTAATTTGAGGTTTGGCTTTCTGTTCTACCTGCTAAACTAAACGCTGTGCTACGCAGCATGTAAATACGCTACACTGAAGCTACACCAAGACCAACA
>JAQIWN010004846.1:0-10632 GCA_034699025.1 Entomobrya cf. arborea Gr-Col-00668 | reverse complement strand
TAAAGTCGTCATCATTATATTCTTTTGGATCATTTCAGCTACGTCCTTATGATCGCTTTTACAGCGGGTTTATTTTGGAATATAATTTGTCCTATTATTTGCTTATTTTTGTACTAAATTCACTTTTCATAAAAATGAACAAAATCAAGATTCCAAACACGCTTTGCAACGCGATACATCTCGCATGATGCATGCACATTACGTGACGTGCTTTACACAATTAACTGAATAAAAATATGCAAGCAGTTCAAAGTTCAAGTCATAATTAATTAATTAAATGCCTTTCACGTGTTAATAACTTCAGAACTTCTTCCTTACAAGCTTATATTTTTATAATCTCTCAATTTTTACTTTTATTTTTTGCACTACCCCGTCTAGCATTTAAATTGTCAATATTTTGGCTTCGCAAATTTTCATACTGAGCTGTTTAGGTAAACATCTTCATTTAAAATACACATATACCGTACGCTCATTAATTTTAATAATAATGTGGCACCTTTTGTTCAATGTTCAAATTGACATACATGACCTGTGGTTCGCTTTTATTAAGTGTATCTGCCAGCAAAACTGCCTGCCCCTCAAGTCATCTCATCTTGTCATGTGAATATATTTTTTTTACTCTCGTTTGACCTATAAAGGGATTTAAAAGAAAACAGGATATTGAGAACAGAACAGACTATACCACCATATCAAACATGCATAGAATAGTCTAAAGTATCCCCACACAAGAAAATGAAAATGACATCATAAATTCTTCCTCTCTCTCTCTCTCGTCCACTGCTGCTTAACTTGTTCCGTCCACTTTATTCAGAGAAGAGGAAATAGTCCAAAAATAATTTATGCAAGCAGCAAGAATTACATAAAATGCATTGATAAAGCATATAATTTTCTGCGTATGTGCTTATACTAATAATTTAAACACAGTAGACAGACACAGTACACTATATCCCCAAGACAAGAAGAAAAGGAAGGTGTGATCCTTTTATTTTTATGACTTTGCAATGCAGTTAGTTATATAATAAAAATAACAAGCTGTACTGTTGAATGTATCTCTGTATCTTATGTAGCAAGTGCCTACTTCCCTAAAATACGTAACAAAAATATATTATTTTACTACCGTTGCAGCTTCAAAAATTAAAAGGAACCAAACCACCAAAACCAGTTAAAAGTTCTTGCTTTGTTACAGGCAAAAGCATTATAAGCAATGCATACAAAGAGCAAAATGGGAAGTATGATCTTTCCGGTCTCTTAATCTCAATAAATTACGCAGAGACGTTACTTTACTAAAACCAAACTGCTACTGCTCTGGTGTGGCTATATGACCATTCTCTTTACTTTCCTTACCAACACTGCTACATCGGTTGAGATATTCTCAAAAATGGTATCAATTCGTATCGAGTAACAAAGTTTTTTGGTTTTTGATTCTCTCAAAATACCACACAGCAAACGCGAAAAAAATCGAATCTTTGTCTAAAACTCATACTGAATTGAATTCATCGTATTTTTATGTTTGTGATATGACTCATGATCATGTTACGTATTTAAAAATAGGAGAAAAAATATGTTGTTGTACCGTTGCTTGCAGGGGCCTTCCCTAAGGAACCTAGACGCATCTTGCATACTTGTTTTAAAGGAACCTTCCTGTGTCCTGTCCTGTGCTGTATTTTAAAGTCTGTTATACGTCAAAGGAACTAACTTCCTCTTTGACTTGGTGCTTTGCTGTATCATAGTTGTCATGCTGTAGCGCAAGCTTGCTTGGTTTGCCCCAAAACGTACTTCAGATCGATTTGCACAAAAAAGTTGCTTTAATGTGGGGTATACATGTCATAAAATACTTATCAACAATGTTTATTTGTTACGTCGAACTAAACGTGTATTTATATAACGAAATAGGTATTTAATGAAATAGAGTGCTACAGAACGTTTTTACAAACTGTTAGCATTTTTAATTTCAAATTATATAAAAACGCATTTAGGAGAATGCGTTCAATTTAACATTTTTTTTGATTATGATTGTGACGCCCCAAATATCACAAAGAATGCATCGCAATGCATGCAGACAAACAAGGCAGACGCATGGTACGGTTGGATGTAATAGGATATGATCTAATCTATTATATCATTCTACGCTTTAACGCTATCATAACTGGCTTTGATATTTTAATCAAAATGTTTTTTCAACAATTGTTATTTTACATAATCATTTTGAATTTTTTTCATGAAGTGCGCTTGATGAACCGTTATACAAAGTACTTAGTGAAGTTTAAAATAATGTTTGTCATTTTGGGAAATGTACCACACACTAAATTCAATTAGTAAGTTAATTACGAAGATTTTATGAGAGAAAAGTATTTTAATATATACAATATTTATTATACAATTGTAACTGGACAACTACACTTACCAATCTACTAAAACCTGAAATTTATCCAAATGTGAATAAAACATAATTAGACGCCAAGTTGTACCTTACGATTGTTGTGCGAAAGCATCGAAATTAGAAACGAATTGCTAATTTAGTGAATACGAATGTGTAACAAAACAATCTTAAAGTCAATTAAATTAAAACCTTTATTGGAAAATCGAAGATCTAAAAAAACTCCATGATTAGAACTACTATCAATGTACAGAAATTGCACTGTGGTTTATGCAAGGTCACTTAATCTAAAAACCATTTCTGTTTGTTAATAGAAATTCCATAACCCCATAAAATGCTTATTTATAATACACTCTCTATTACTTTATATGTAGATGTGATGGAAACATGTATTACTCGTGTGTATAACTGACCAGTTTCCGCTGAGATACGAAACTAGTTATCTATGTATCTAACTCTATCTCTGTTTACAACTTTTGAAGGCTCTGGTTTTACAACTTCCGATTCTGTATTACCTATTTACACATATTGTTAAACGTGACCTTAATCCCCTGAATCATTCTTAGGCAGAAGTGTAACAAACTTAATACCCAATACTGAGCACCTGTGACCCAATCGATAGTGCCGACCCTAAAATTGTCCACACGCACGTAGACACAATCAACACTGACGTATGATATGACAATGTGAAATAATATGTAAATATTATTAAACAGTTACTTCTTTTACTTAAATCGTTTACATATTGCATACCTACATGCATTGTTATTTGGATTATTTTGATTGTGTCTAATAGCTCGGTGTATTATTCCTTTGACAATGGAAAATAAATGGGTTGGGTTGTTTTGTATTTGTCTGGTTTTAGCCAAGTCAGGTCATCATCATCATCGCACCTGCCAAAAGAAAAAGAATAAAAGAAATGGTAAAAGGTATAAATACTACTTACATGTAAGTACTTGGCTTTATTAGGTGTGTCATTCTTGTTGTTTGTATAGTTGGGTTGTTTGTACTTCGTAGAAGCAAAATGGAAAAAGCCCAACCGACCCGAGCGAGCGAGATTGACCGATGAAGAATTGACAAAGATTCCGCTAATCCCTATCATTTTCCACTGCGTAATACGCAGCATGACTCAAATCCCTGTTCCTGTACTGCACAAGCCTATGATTATAAAAGTCTAATTTGTTGTTAGTATTTCTTTTTCTTTGTTGTGTTCATGCGTGAAACTTTGGCTCGTATGACGTGGCAAAAATGAACTGACCTCTCCTACCTTTTCTTCTAAATTAACTAGTTTGCTTGTTGTGTGGTAGTAATAAAACATAAGCCCCTGTGGCTCTGCCATACGACAGAGAAGGAAGTTTTTGTCTTTAGTTATTTAGTCTCCCTGCAAAATACCATTTCTCATCTTGTCTTGTTTACTCGGATGCATAATGACGGAACAATCGGATGCTTTGTTCGGTAAAAAATACTGATGAGGATGAATGAATCTTATAAAAAAGTGAATGACCCGTACACAAAAATATGTCCTAGAGCTTTTCTTCCTACGTTTCATGTTTATGTTTTCGTACATGAAAAGGCACATGCTTTTCACATTCGCAATTTATCACTTCCAACAACGTATAAAAATGGAATGCAATATATTTATAGATGTAGGTGTTACATTCAATTTGTAACTTTCCAAGTATTAAGGAAAAATGTACAAGCTGCATATTTCTATCCTCTTCATTTCATTTGCAAGTTTAGCACTAAATTCCAAAGTTCTATTGGCAGGAAAATTGGCATTGTTAAAAATAAAAATGTAGGTGAAAATTCGGCATTGTTTGTTTTTCCGCCTATTATTCTTCGTGGTTTGTGGTTCAGCCAGTGTAACCAAAAATAAGCCATCATTTCATTTGTAAAACAAAAAATTCTCCTTTGTGGTGTTTGTCGCAAACAAAAGCGACTTGTTTACTTGACTTGCAAACATACAGTGTACAGTGACAAAAAAATCTGTGTTGATTTATTGTTACACAATTTTTTCATACTCAATAAACAACAGAAGAAAAAATGTTGAATAAATACATTTGCAAAGCTTGTTGTAACAAATACCCACTACAGCCAAAAAACAAAAGGGTTATAATAAGCTACTCTAATCTTTTGGGCTACAAGAGGCGGAGAAGAGAGAGTTTAACTTGAGTTTTTACAGATGTTATTATGTAATAATATATATTGGTAGAGCATTGACTGATAATGAGTTTTCATTCATCTTCTTCAAAAGAAAAAAAAACAGCAACTCAGCGGAGATGTTAGGTAGGTTATCAAAACAAAACATTTATCTACTTATTGCATCGTACTTCCCAAATTTGTTCCCAGTTTCAATTTCAATTGTCAAAACGACTTGCTTTGTGTCACACAGTTGCAGTTGTCTTTAAGATAAAAAAAAACTATTGGCAATCGCCAATACTTTCTATCTACAACTACAACCTTTCATTCCTCCCAGTCATCACTTCTTCTTCCTTATTTACTTTTACATTTCAAATATTTTTTAAACGACTATTCTATTTTGTATTGACAGGTGAATAATACATATGCATGCATGTATTGAATGTACCCATTTTAAACATCTTAAAAGATAATGACAAAACCAAACCGCGAAACAAATTAGCAAGACAAGCAGTATCAAGAGACATCTTCATTTCCCTTGTCATCATCATCATTATCATCACCATTCAATGTTTAAATTCAAGCGAGACACTAAAACAAAGAAAAGCTTTAGTAGTAGCCTCCTCCACTTGCGGCTACAACGCTAATAAATTATGTAGGTTAGCGTCTATTTTCATATTAGGTGAATATTTTTAAATGCATCTTTTAAAAAAGGAAGGAAGGAAATAAAATGTGTCAACCAAAAACCAGCAGACCAATTTGGAAAGCCATTATATGTACTTTTTAAATAATACCTCTCGTTTATAATCTCATTGCTGTGTTGATGCTGAGTACTGGCGTAGCAAAATTGCAATTGCAATAGCATTTAATTACCTGTTTTTTCACGTCTGCTTATTACCATCAATGATTTTTTTATCAACGTTCAATGATACATCACAAAAAATAAAAAGTGAAGAAGACGAAATGAATGAAAGTTTTTTTTTGTCGTGTCGACTATTTTTTGTCTTTTGGATTGGACTGAATGGACCGAGGATACAGCTGAATGGCTATGGTTATCTATTCAACAGTTTTCCTTGTTCCTTTTTTATTTTTTAAATATTATTCAGGTTCTGAATTTCTTGAATTTTTATCTTTGTCTCGTCACTCCACTACTCCACACATCAATTTGACTTGTATGAAGATAAAGAGATACATCAACAATGAGCAGTTAGAGAGATATTCGTGATGATGGTGACGACAACACGACAGTAAGGTGCTAACATAGTTGCACGTACTATAAGGCTATCATTTTGTTTGAGCATATCATGATAGTTCATCAATAAAATAAGTTCTTTTTGAGTATATGATTATTATCCATCTATCAATTCAATCTTCGGAAGAAATTAATGATTACAGTGCAAAAGGGAAATTATTTGTATAAAAGCTCTCATTATATAATCTCAAGGAGAATGCCGTGTCGTGGTTGATTGAATGTGCGTTTTGCAAATTGCAATTGCACTTTATTCAACAACATCAGCACACTGCAGAAATTTTCATTCATGCTGCATTGAGCACAAACATTGTCTGTTGCATGCATGATTTGATTGGTTAATAATCAAAATACTGTGGTGGTGGTAGTAAAAAAAATAATAAAATTGATCGAAGCCCTTTAATTTAGATATCATTACTGAAATTATAAAATTGATGAGTATAGTTGACTTTATAAGCAACCATTAATTTTTTTCCTGAATCGTACCTAATCCTCCCCTAATTCAACCAAAATATAAAAAAAAAATGAATACGAAAAAAAATGTGAAAGTCAATTAATTTTATGGTGGGGTAGTAGGGAGTAGGATGGATGGAATATATCCAAGTTACATTGCATTGGTGGCTTGAGTATCCAAAAAAAACACTACTGACGATGATAAGTGAGATGGAAAGGAAGGAGAAAAACAAGGCCAAAAATATTACCAACTCATTTTTCAAAATAATTTTTTTAAAGAGGCGAAAAAATGGGATGGTCCCTTTAATAAATTTAAGCCTTTTTTTCCTTCTTACCTGCTCGCAATTTGTAATAATTTAAAAATAAAAAATATAACGATTTGGTTTGGAGGTGCATACCAAATTGTCATAAATCTTTGTAAAATGCACGTAATGTATGCTAATTGGACACTGAAATGGTTTAAAAAATTATTTGCAAAATTGAAAGAAGCATTTTTTTTATTCATTCTGACATTTTTGTCATAAGAAATTATTTGCGATTGCAGTGACTTGACTCAATAATTTTTAAGCTAAAAAAAGTGAGTGCATCGCATTTTAAAAATCTTTTTTATGATTACTTATCTTCTCTCTGGCTGATTCTCATACTCATTCACACCATAACACTAACAACCACTAAATGTATAAAGACAATCGTTTATAATCATCGTGAACTTTTTTTATGTAATCTTTTGAAATAATTGGACAATTTATTTTTTTAAAGCTTACAATACGTAATACAAGTACTACTTACTAACCCAAAGCACACCACATCTTCCAATCTTCCCTCATCCCCATTTTTATTTATTGAAAGAGCCGACGAGTTGTCACTTTTGCTTGGGAATTATGTCATAAGATTTTAAAAGGGAAGCATCCCACACCACAGTTCACATTGAAAACCTTGGTTTTATTCTTTTCATATTTTATTGATGAAGAAATACCGTTAAAATTTTAATTTTCGTCGGTCCCAATACTACATTTCATTTTCTTTAAGAAAAGATGATATTATAGCGAAAGCTTATGTTTTACCACCAGATACCAACTAAGCCTGCTTGCTGTGCTCTTTGATGTGTGGGTGTCAAAATAGATTTTGAAACAAATAAAATGTCAGTCAGTCAACCCAATTTTCATTTTCAACGAAAAAGACAAAAGGGGAGAAGAACAAGAGATGCGCACATTCACTTAAACTATTTTTTTGTTAAAGATTCCATTTTGGCCAGCGGCAAGGCAAACAATCTCTTGTCACTTTAAACAAAAAAGACAAGGCAGCAAGTAAAAAAAAGTTGGATGATGGATGAGTACAAAAAGCCTATTTTACTGATTACAGCTACTTTGCATTCTCATCTTTAACCCTTTTTTGCATGCACTCACGTATGTATCTTCCTTCCTCCATTTTAATTTCATATTATGAAGCGGTGGTTTATTTTTTTACAAAAAAAAAACAGGGCCATCCATGTAGCATTTTTGGTCGTAAACCTCCAAAATTGATCTTAAAAATAAGTAATTAAACGTAGACCTGTGTTGCGTGTCCTTCACAAAGTTTTTAACCTGAGCCTGTGAGCTGAATTGAATTTTGCAAGTTAAGTCACTGCACTGCTTCTTGTTTGCTACACTTAAGGTCAAAGCAAAAACTCTGATATCTCGTTAATTGTTTTCCTCAAAGACACAAAAAGGTGAAAAGCCTTGTGTGTATGTTTTATGAAAACTATGACAGGTGTCGTCTGCCGTGTCTGCACACATAAAGAACAATACGAACATCTCGTATATTTATCTTTAAGAACTACATCGACAACCCGACACCAAGCATACCACTACAATGGCGGTAGCACGTTGAAAAGTAGTATTGTCAAAAGGATCCTGAACCTTCCGGTTTCTATGTGGATTTGATGATGATTTGTCAGTCGAGTTTTTAGGGTGCAATTTAATGACTAAGGCATAATCTTGTGATTTTTTTCGTTACTTATGGAAAATAACTCGTGAATTATGTTTTTCCATAAATAATTAAATTATTTGACGTGCACACAAAGCGACACATGTTACACTACAGCTAATACAAGAACTCTAAAGTGAAGCACCTGCATAAAAATAAGTGACCACTGGATGGTCTGTCGAATAATGTTGAGAATGACAATGATAGTTCTTCTGTAAGCCATTTTTATTAAGAAGTACGTTGTTATTTTCCATAAGTCACCAAAAAAATCACAAAATTATGCCTTAGTGATTAAATTGCACCCTAAAAACTCGACTGACAAATCATCATCAAATCCACCTAGAAACCGGAAGGTTCAGGATCCTTTTGACAATAGTAAATTAATTAATTACACCACTTTGTTAGCTTCTACTATCAATTTTATTGTCACTTGTGTCGGTATACTGTGTACTTAAAAGGTAGAATGACACAACTTCTGGAGTTTTGTGTGTTTTGGTATGGTGCATATTACAGTGAAACTCGTATTTAGGTTACTTTTTTTGTAAACAAGAAAGATTGTCTTTAAACAATGCGTGTCGCATATACAAAGATATATTTTTCTCATTCTATTAAAACTGGGGTTGTCAGCGGATCTAGATATTGTGAAAATATTAATGACCAACAGTACAAAAATTGCTGCGTTGAGTATGTACAAATGTACAGTTTTCTAATTTTTTCCTTCTAAAGTTGCGTTTTGCTTAAATTTCACTGTACATGTACTGGTTTTTCTAGAAAAATAATTTCATGCAAAGTCAAGTCCCTTGTTTTCGGATCATCTAACATATTCCAGAAAATCATAACTAGCTGCAAGTTTGCAACAAAGACAAAAGGAATCAGGGAAGTGGGTATGGTATGGTAAAACCAAACCAACCCTTTTCAGACTATTTTTCAGCTAATGAATCATTATAAGAAGCAGAAGTCTAGTGAGCCGTAAATTTTACATTTCTGGCCTGGCCTTACCAAATTTTCTAAATATTCCGTAAATCATCTCATGTTTTATGCTACCAAATAGTAAGCCTATCTATTATACTATATTTTCGAAACACATTCGCTTTTAAAAATTTACGGTAATCTTTTATCACAAAATCCGCTTAAAACAAAAACTATTCTATATACTACCTACTTATGTTACTCTACAGGAAAAGTTTACTTTTAAGAGATTTGTTCTCTGTGACTTTCCCATCGCACATTCCCTCAAAAACACTAAAATCATCTCACTTTTTAAGCATGAGGGAGTAAAAAACAAGCAAGAAAAACAGTTAGCAGACAAGTCAACACAATACTTGCAATCTTTGCCTTTACTGTTAATACTTCATGTCATCAGAGCAAAGACTTTTACCATCATCACCGGAAGCTTCAATGTAGCGAACTGGTACAGATGATGATGGTGCTCATAGTTCCCACGACCATGTGGCTTTGTACTTTTTTACAGCGCTGCGCTGAGTAGGTTTCCTACTCGTCTCATATCATCTCTGGCCAAATGTAAAAGATAATAATAAGACCAAATTCGCCTTATGATCATCATTATCAGTATTGTCGCATAAGAAGAAAAAACACTTTTCTTATTTACTTTGTCACCTCCTCACAAAGTCTAGCCAAATATTTTGTCTTCCGCTAAAAAGTACAGTTGAACCTACGTATTTCAGTGAACCTAGAAAATATCATTTTAGCTGTAAATTAATATTTTTAAAAACAAGTTTTAATTTTAACTTTAATTATAATTTTTTTGTACCGCGTCATGGTCTTTTTGTGTAAAGTATACGCCGAAAAATTACAGCAAGGACATTCTACAAATCGGTAATTCGCTAGATAAACTAGTAGCGGAATGTTATAAGATATGTATATCATGCGATCAAACTTGCATCAAATGTAATACTTAATCGCTTAGGAGCTTCTTAAACGCAAGTGCCACTGTACCAACTTAACATATTGTCATGTCATTGTACATGTATGTAGTTCACTGTGAAGTATATACCCTACAAAACCCCTCAGGGCTAGTACACTCATCCACGAGCAGTTAAGCAATGCCACATCAGTGCAGAAGCCTTAGCACAAAAGACAAAAGTGCAAGTCCCTTGTTCCAGTCTATTTACTTATTAATGCTTCTGTGTCCCATGTCCTTTTAAGGAAGTACGAGATTTGTCCATTGTCCTCCCCTTTTGCTCTCTTGCTTTACTTTTATTAATAGGATTGTTCTCTTCCCTTCCTTCTGTTATTCCTTTAAGCTATACAGCAAAACTGCTAAAAGTAAAAAGCACAAAATCATAGCACTTTTAATCGCTTTTACTTCTTTTAAACCAAAGCTGCTGTCAAAAAACCTGAAATTTCCCACACACTAGAGGTGCAAGTTTCTTTAAAAACACAAAAGCCCGTTCGCCCGCCCGCCCGCTTTTTTTTCTATGCCGATTAC
>JAQIWN010004845.1:0-10633 GCA_034699025.1 Entomobrya cf. arborea Gr-Col-00668 | reverse complement strand
TAGGTGGCTGAATGAGAATAAGAATAAAATATTGTTTATTTATTTTAAAATTTTGAAAAACATCTCTCATTTTATTTCATCCGGTGATGTATGCGTAAAATAAAGAGGTTGAAGTGTACAACAGTTAATTATGCCGTGACTCTTCACAGCTTGTGGTCTATGGCCTGCTAAAGATTTCAGTTAGAATTGTAAAAAAATTCAATGTGAATATTTCTAATAAAAAAGGAATAAGGCCTTCTTATTTTGATTATCATAAAAATAGGAAGTTCTTGTTGGCATCTTCTTTTCTGTGGTTCATATCAAGTCATAAAAATACCCATACGCATCTTTTAATATTTTTTTAAAGTTGTAACTACTGTTGTTATTCTTGTCGCCAGATTGTCTACACAGATCATTATTACTTATTACATAACTACTTTTGCTACCTTCTCAAATATAAATGGAGATTGACAGATAAGCATTTATGATATAAGATCAGCGTATACCAAATAACCACAAAAAACCTACGCGTTGTAGTAACAGTCATTTGAAGCTGTCCGTACTCCTGTTCACCTGCCACTTGATAAAAAAATTAAGCTGCTGCTGCTGATAACCCTAAGTGATAGATAAATTATAATCCATACCGTAATTATAATCTCTCAATAAAAAATCTTTAATGTACTTATTTTCATTGTACAAAAAATGTGTAGATTTCAATAAGTTATTCAAAATTCAAATGCATACAAACAAGATAAAAGGTTTTTACAAAAAACAGGAAAAAATGACAATTAAAATTTTAGAAAAAGATGTATGCAATCTGCAATCAGTCATCATCACTCAACACATAAAAAAAGAAAAAGAATTTGTTTTTGAAACAAGTTATCGCTGAGTATGAAAACGCAAAGACTACACTGATCTGATCGTTCAGAGGATCGTTTTATTGTTTTCTTTTGGTCTCGTGTGACTGCGTTGAAGTTGATTAAAAAGCCCTGTCTATATTGTGTCTAGTGTGTATGTAGCAGAATTCCATGTCAAGTTTTATGCAGATTCCTCAATTTTTCTAATGAAAAATAAAAATGAAATGTCAAATTGTTAAAGAGGATGGGAGGAGACGTAAAGCGTCGGTAGACGCAAGTTTTCTGAATGAATGCGTGATAAAGCAATCAGCCAAAAAATATCATGGATTTTTTTCAAATGAACAATGAAAATAATGAATTGCTTGTGCCAGTGTTCCGTCCGATGATGCACAATTTTTTTTTTATGAATAGGTATACATTTAAGTCTTTGGGTCAGGTCAATAGTCAAACTGTCTGCCTTTTTTGCCTTCCTCTTTTGCTGCTGATTTCATCTAATCTTAACAGCTACAGCAGCGGCATCATGATTCATATGAACAATATTGAATTTCTTCATAATAATGGGCAGTTTTGAATTGAAACTGTGCATGTGCAGTTTTTGGATGAAGTTCCTGTAAAAATCGTGATTGTTATTTAGGCCGCCGCTGTGCCATGTCATGCCATGTGCGTATAAAACTATAAAGCTTATTGAGAGAGAGAGAGAGGAACGAGCGATGGAGCGATGAAAGCGAAATTAAGTTTTGGTTTGGATGCAAGCGAAAAGTAATGGATGTATGTAACTGGTAATCTGAAAGCAATTCAATAATCATTAATAACATGAAGTTTTTCCGAAAACTATTATTAATATTTTGTTACGCATTTTGCGCAGAGATTAGTATTGCATAAGCATGAATAGCAGACGTTCAAATTGTGAAGACAATGAAGAGTTGTTATTCGAATGGTTTCTTGTCGATACAATCATTTTTGAAATAGAATTCAATCGAAAGGTTCAGTTTTGGTTGGTCGAGTTAGTCAAGTAAGACTTGACAAAACATTTCATTTTATATGAGCATTTGCCTTTCTAAGTTGTTGTTTTCCATTTTGTGTTGTATTTGAAACGAAAAGATTAGCAGATTAAAAGAATTTCGTAAAGATGGACAAGCAGATCAAAAGTTTAACGTAACGTAATTATAGCTTTCATTGCTGCTGACTACACAAGAACCACATATTAAAATGGATTAATTCATTTTGAAAATATGCAAAAACAAACAAAAAATGCATGTCTTATGCAAAAAAGGTTATGTTATTACACAAATAAATGCAAGCCGTTTCAAGATTATTGTCAAATAAAAAATGGTTAATTTTATCAAAAATGAACAATGACAAGTAAATTATAGGTACCTGCTCATATGGATTTCATAATTAATATTAATGCCACTTTATTAAATTCAACAATCCCAAAGAACAAAGAAAAACAAATAAATTATAGTCTTTTGGGTATTTGTATTGTATTGTGATCTTGAATTACCATTGGGGCAATACGCGACGGTCCCTGATCAAGTTCCGTTGGATCATATTGGACATTTTTGATGATCCCAATATTGATCAGTGATACATCGGTTACTTATTGCTCTTGGTACTCATTTTTATCCAGTTTATCATCAATCATCATCATCATCAAAAGTGAACTGCACTCTTGTACAATAATACCAATTATGACAATTTTGCCAATTCATCCCCTTGTCAACTGCACAGGTAGATTCTCCTCAGGTTTATTTGCTCCACATTACTAAACGAATTCAAGCTTCTGGAGGTACTAACCATCAGTGCCGGTTGAGCCCGCAGCAGCACCAATAGCTTCAAAAACAAAAATCTACCAGAGACATGTTTACAGATTACAGATCCCGTAATCCCGTCCTCGGGTTACGTGAATTTAATAGGTCATGCCAGAACCGCCAAAGAGTTATACGAGTCGATGTTTCTAAATGCACAAATCATTAGTCCTTCCCAAAAGAAACTTCATACTTAACCAGTTTTAAATCTTTTATTTATAATATTTTAAGCTATTTTAGCCAATTTTTCCATATTATTAACAATTTAAACAAATGAAACTGAATTTAGATCTAAATCTAAATCTCATTCACACACTACTTCTTTTCTTTAAAAAACTAGTATCATACAAAATATTTAACACTTCATACAGAATTAACAGAAAATATGTACACTTTGTAACATAAAATTGACATGATGACATGACATACATTTACATTTAAAATACAAAAAAGCTCTTGGAATAATGCAATGATTTTATTAAAAAGATGAATTCTCATTTCTCCAAATTGAAATGAGAAATCTTGTGAAATAATAGCTGCCTACCATTTTTGTTTGATATTATAAAATATAATTAAATCACTTCATACTTATCTAATTAAAATCTAATTAAAATAAGTATCATTAAAACTTTTAACTTTAACGGAATAATAATAATGAACAAATTGAACACAGCATAAAAAACAAAGTTGTTTATTAAACGAAATCATTGATGCAAAATCAATAAATATTTTATACTTCAGCTCCAGTTAACGCGACGTATTGCAAAGATCAACACTGCTGCTTAAAATCCCAGTGGATTCCTTGAGAACCTGACGAAAATCAGACACAGAAACGTTAAAATACATTTAAAAATAAATTTGAAGAATTGTTTTTTTTTAGATTCTATTTATTTTTCTACCTTCTCCATTTCACAATCTAATACTTTTAATGAGCAATCAGCAGCTACAATCCCCTCCTCCACTCCACCCGACCATCTCCTCCCTGTCCCTAATCCATCTTGCAGCTCCACAGTCTCAGGTACTTTAGTTGACTAGAATTGGTTGCTTGTGATGTCACGCATAATTATTCATGCTACAAAATAAACTTATTGAACTGCACTGCATACCACAGCTTAATCATTACACAGCTCAGATAAAAATGGCAATAAAAACAAAGAAAATAAAAATATGTATTTAACAAGTCTAACGAATATATAACAACACTGTTTCTAATTTGTGATTTGATTTGTATGAGAATAATGCGTGGGTGGTGTAGGCGGTATGTATTTTGTATCAAGATTGTCTAATTGCATGGTCACTACACTACAGATAAATCTTTTTCACAGTTTTCTCCAGCGTTTCAGTGTTCAGGTTATTTTTTAAAGGATTTTTGTTATTTGACGGCGACACATTCACAACAAAGTCAATTGGTTTTGTCAATCTCTGAGACTCGTTGAGTGTTGCTGCGGCGAGCTGAGCGTTCGTCGATGTTTTCGTTTTGTTCTGACGAGAGGCAAGCCACTTGCAGACGAGAAAGCCCACCGGAAATCCAATCATGAGGGACAGGAGTGCTGAGGAGATGGTCGCTACTGCTATCGACTGACTGCTCACTTGGCTTCTTCCAGCGGTCACGAGTGACGACTCGTAATCTATTTCAAACAGAAACAAATGAAACAACAATTAGTATCAAAGTCATCACGATTTTTTAGCGCATAATTCATAATCTATTTTAAAACAAATACAAGAATTAATGGCAGAGTATAAAAAATGTAACGAGCTGAAAGTTTTAAGAGAAGATAAGATAAGCCCAGTCAGTAGTCACAAGTTGATTAACAAGTCATCATGGTACTTGGAAAAGGATACAAAATCAATACACACAAAAACATGCGTCAATAAGTAATTTTTCGTTTTAAATCAGTAAAAGTATAGTAGGGAAAGACACACAAAGGCATGCTTATTGCAAAGTAAAGAGGCTGGAAATGCATGGCATGCACTTTAACTCAAGTCAATCACGTCTCCACTTTCTCCGACTCGACTGGGCTTACCTTTCTTGTCCTTTCTATTTTTCTCAGATTTTTCTTCATTGTTGATCGTAGCTGTGGTTTTGTCATTTGTCATCTGCTGCACATAATCTGCAGCATTGTCAGTGTCTTCGTCATCATCAGCTACTATAATTATGTCGTCGGTAAGTTGGTACTTTTGCTGGAAACCTTGAAAGTTCTTTTTGGTGCCAGATGTGCAAGTGCAACAGCCTTTTTCTTCTTGTTCGCCTTTACAATTTGGTTTATACGTATGAAATACATTTACTAATTCTGTAACAAAAACATAAGTTAAACTGTGTTATGGGCTTACCTAGTGGACATTTGGCTGAAAATCCAGAGTTGATTGCCTGAAGCATCATAACTGGTATCCTGGTGTTGGAGTCATCGTCATTGTAATCATTCCTGCTGGCACTATTAAGGTCTGAATTTACGCACTGTTCAGTGTCTACATTCCAGGCACAATGTGGATCCCTAATGGAAACGCATTTGGAGCACGAAGTCGAGAAAGCCTCGCAGTTGTCCACTCGAACGATGGAAGCTTTGGTCTCGGTGACGACAAAAAGAGTACGGGGTCCCAAGAGACGGAGTGACTTGATTGGTGAGCCAGAAAACAATTCCCATGATTGGGAAACGACTCCATGATCGGGGTGAAAACTGTCAAGAGTAACGGGTTCCAGAGAGGATGAACCGTTGACCACAGTTTTGAGTACTTTGCCAGAAGCTGTCCCCACGTAAATGATGTGGTATGGTGCAATATCTTCTGAATAGTCCACAGCAAGTGCACTGAACATGTGTGTATTAGAGGTGATGGTGAGTACAGGTACACCTTGCACGGCCTCATCCATCAGTGGATGACTTTTGAGGAATGCCACTGCATTGGAATCAGGCACTTGATCTGAGCACTGGCCAGGTCTTGGCTTTGGCACCGAGTTTTCTGGTACTGGCAGCCAGTTGGAGTTGATTGATGATTGACCTTTAAATGGTCCGTCAAAGGCTTTCAGTATGTTTTTCACGGAAAATGCACAAATAGCAGAGGCCCCGATGCTGTTGGGTGATGTTGTGAAAACTGCGTAGAGCATTTGCTCTTGGTTATGGTACACATTACCGAATATTTCACTCGTTCCCTCTGAAAATTACAACAACAAAAATTTAAAATTAAACGAATTTTACAAATTAGCAGATAATGTTATCAAATGCATGGGTGAAACTTACGGATATGGTCAAAGTAGAATGGGAATTCCCCGGGGATGGAGCAGTTGAGTCTCGCCTTGAGAAAAGTGGTAAAGTCTTTCTGTTTCCGACTCCCTGTATCATTCTTGCAAATACGGGCGACTCGGCTGAAAACAGCTTTGCCACAGTTGGTGTGCTCTACTGCAAACTCTCGGAAGAAGAAAAGGGCAAGGTCTCCGTAGCTCATGGAAGAGACAAATGAAGGACCTACAAGGAAAACAGAAAACGATTTCAGAATTTGAGTTGAACATACTGAATTGGTAAGGAGTACTTCAAAGAGATTTTGACTGAAGCTTACCATTTAATTGCAAATCGTAATACTGTTCGGTCCTTAGAGGTTGTCTGTAAATTAGAGCGTCGTTGCCACCGAAATCTGCGACAGTTCCAGCGTAAACCATTCCAGAATGAAGCAAGCTTGTAGAAGGATGAGTAGGATTGAAGGGACTGTACCCTATTCCACTGAACTCTGCTGAGTAATTACGTAGGTCCTTTGTGTAAAATCGGCACTTGGGTTTGAATGCATGCGTCCCGCAAACCAAATAGCGTTGATCAGCTCCTCCATCATCTTCTTCCTCATCCATGGCCACGCTATTGCCATCTTTATTGCTTTTATGCATTTTGAGATCCTTCCCACGTTTTTTGGACAGAATACCGCTTCGGGGAGCAAACGTTTCGGGTGCTGGGGATACAGTACTCATGTCATCGGGGTTGAGAGGTCCGTGGAACACGCGTACGAAATTATGGCACTCCGACTCTCTCTGACCTTTAATCTGGCAGATGTCCTGGTGGTCCACAGGGGCTGGCCAGTGAACAACCTGTGAAACAAAAAAAAATAAGAAGCGAATTCATAATCAGTTGCGTCACATCACAGTAGTAACCGATCGTAAAGTCTGTTTATACAACTTCAGCAAACAATTTTTGCAGCCAGTATTTGTGGTGTTTTGCATGTAGCCGAGCCCGATAATTTACGACTGTCAAATGATTTGATCAAATGACCAGTTTATGCAACAACCATTAACAAAGTCCCGTTGCTTCGCTATAAAACAAACCACTCTTTTTATTCTCACTCATCTTCTATGTATCTCCCTTTCTGCAATAATTACCATCAAATATCATCGTTAAAGAGGATAAAGGGGAGTGGAATTGCATTGTTGAGATACAAGTGTATTTTGAATTTTAAAAAAATGAAAAATTGCATGTGTCTTGTTTGCGTGTTGCATTTTCACCGAGGGAGAGAGACAATAAAAGTCAGATTAAAAACGTTAATTTCTTCAAATTGAAATGTTTGTGCTGTTTGTAGTGTGTGTACATTGAGGGGTGTCCGTTGCTTAGTTTTTTGGGTAGAGCGGAGAGGACGACAGAAGGTAAGCGTAAATGTGAAACAGTTGAGTTGACGCAGTAAAACCTGAAAAGTAGGCTTAATTGCTGCTGTTTTTGCGGGTCGATAGATTACTATGTTGCGAATAGGCACACACACATTCATTTACTTGAACCACTTTTTAACGCGTCAGTACTTTAGTTAGATTACTGCGATTATCTGTACACTTGTGGGCAATTATCGCTAATAGGTAGATAGCATAGGTTAGGTCAAGGGATGTATAACATACCGAGTTTTGGGTGAGGTCCACATCGCTAAGGTTGTATACCCGATTCCTTGCGCCCAGAAATAAACTGCCTTCCTGTTGGCCAAGTAAAGTTAAGTGGTCATCAATGTGTCCCTCAAACTTTCCAATGATCCTTAGTTCATCTGAAATATTTAAAAGAAATGGGAGTTGAATGAGAAAATAACTTCATGCATTTTATCTTTTAAGCAATACAATAATTCTGTTCATCATTACTCCTGTTTAAATTGCACTGCTTTTCTTGCATCATATAAATAGCGAATGACAAATCATGTGACACTTTGAAAAAAATCTTATACACGTTTTAGATTCTTGCCATTAAGTTCATTTTCATGTCATCATGATCATCATCTCTGCACTTACTACCGTACAGTACACATATTGTATGTAATAAACATAAAGATCAACTTTATTGGTTACGATTTTTTTCAGAGAAATGTGAGAAGAGTTGGTGGGGGGATTTGCATAACTAGTTCAACCTGTAGAGCATCGTCTCACTTGACAAGTGCAACAATGCAAGCAACTTTTAATCAAATCAAGCATGTTCATTCACTAACCAACCCAAAACACCACTTGATCCGAAAAATTCTCTTGTAACAAATATGGTAGAAAACAACCAAACAAACGAATGTAAAAAATACAATGTTTACATTTTGTAGAATAACAAGCTATTCAGTTTTCAAAGAATGCAACTTTTTGTGCTTAAACTCTAGTTGGTTTTGAAAATAAAGGAGAGCATACATTGTACTTTGTATGCACAAGACAAATGTTCGGAAAATGTCATTTTCAATCGGGTCCCATTCATTTCAATTTGAATCTGGGTTGAATATGTTTTCTCTGTAAAAAAAATGTATGTACCTCAAATTTTTTTTAGATGACAATGGTTACCGACCGACTAAGTGTACTGGTTGTTGTTGTGGCTGCAATTTTTTGTATGGAATGAATAAAATATTTACTAAACGTAACTAGCAATTAAAATGTAATTTGCGGCGTATTTAGCACAATCGCAGTGCAGCGCAACTTCTGTTCACATTCTTTTGCCTTAGAGGCGCCTTTTTTTGCACCAAACAAGGCAAAAGTTTAATTAATCATGATGACCAGCACCGCATCAGCCTAATTTATAAGTTCTAATCAAAAGTAAATAGAAGAAGAAGATGAATGTCAGTTTTGTGTAGCTGCTAGCCATCAACAACAGATACCCTCTTTTGTTGCATTGTCCTTCGTTCTGCATTTTTGGACCAGGCACGCCAAAAATAGCACACATATCTTCTTTACAAAGCCATTGGTGCAGGCAGGCAATAAAGATGCATTGATTGGGACTGAATGGTCGAGTGATACTGAACAACTTGTGAGCAAATTGCTCCTTTTCAAATGTTGTCGTGCGACGGCATAACGACGTCACAATTTCGAATCAACTCATCATCCTCCTCACATCACACATGCCATTTTCTGAAGGTAAAATATGTGTGCACCAGAAGAACAGTTAGTCTTTCATTCAAGCGATATTTCAAATTATTCATCAGTTTTTCTGGGATTTGCATGGTATTGGTGAAGGTGAGTAGATATATTGTACTGCGCTTCAAGAGTTGCTCACTTGGAATCATCCGATTAATCTCCTTCAAGAGCTTCTTTTTTGGCCGACAGTTACTGTTACGGAAAATTGTTAAAACATGTCTCTAGAGACACGAAACAAATCAGCCCATGAGTGTGTACCTTGTAGCGGGCTGTCAATAATAAATGGCTGTCGTCTGATTTTCATGACTCATTTGCTGCTCGATCACTCCGTCATTCTTTACACACACTTTACAATTCCATTGTTTTTACTTCACGAGTCTTCTGCTATGTCCAATTTTTCTTCGGGATGCGTAGTAACTGCTGGCACAGTTTTAACTTGTCCGCAAATACCCATCCTGCTCACTTTGACAGAATACAATGCAAATGCTCGAGAAATGATAGCAAACACGCTTTACAATTCCTTTGAAAACATGTATGTATTGCGGAATAGTTTTTCGAAAATTGCAAATAGAAACGGAAACTGTAGCGAGCGTTTGTTTAAATCGGTGATTTTTTTTATCACGCAAGCAAATTAGAACTTCTGCACAATTAGGTTCTCCCACTCACCACTACAGTTGAAGAGACTGTGTCGTGCAGCCAGATTTCTTAAATCTGTCATTCAACTCATCAATTTAATGCACACATATAAAAGTGCAACAGATTGAGGATGCAGATTTAAAGGAAAGATTGACATGAATTTGTGTGGATTGGAGAAGTACAAATTGGATCCAATTTTCCGTGCAGTTGTGGTTTTCTCCTATGCCGCAGCCCAAGCCAGTTGTACAGTTACGCATTGTCATGTCGTGAGAGAGATTATGCAATGCAAGCAAAGCTAAACAAATGGTCCCACTTCACAAAAGTGAGACCTAGACCAACCGTTACTTTCATCAAGCTACCACTGCATCCTCATTCTCATATAAATACATACTTATCAGTCAAGACGATCTTGACAGGATCGGCTAAACATCATGACGAGTGTGGCGTGACTAGATAAAAAATGGGATTTTTTGTTTAAAATGGAGTGTGGGATGAGGGAAACTGGATTTATCAGATTTCCTCCTGTCAAAACAGAAAAAGGAACGGGATTCCATCTTTCGTAAAAATTCAATTTTTTAAAATTAAAAATAACATCATCTTCTTGGTAAATTATAATGACAAAAGGAACATTCGAAGAGGAGACAGCGGAAGCACTATTTTAAATGTGTTCGTACTGCTATACGGCAACTTTAATCAGAGCATGATATTTGGTTATGGTGGTGTGTGCACCATCATCGTATACTGTTGTACTTGATTATATTTAAATATAGCGTGCCTAAGTGGCTAATCTGATGATGAATTTTGATTAAATCAACCAAACAAGCAGTACAATCATCAAACGTCCAGAACATGCTGTGGAACATGAAAATGACCATTAATTAAATCATATTTCAAGACTTGGTCGAATAATGTTACATAATATCTCATCTCTATTCAAGAAGATCAGCAGATCTGTTCCGCTGTCGCCAGCATGCATGCCAAATAGAATGCAGGACAAACTGTGAAAACTGCTCTGGGCCATTCTC
>JAQIWN010004844.1:0-10634 GCA_034699025.1 Entomobrya cf. arborea Gr-Col-00668 | reverse complement strand
ACATGGTGGTGGCATGAGTGCTGCAGGCATGTAATGTCTTATTATTACCGAATAAAATACTTCAAGTCAGTCAATAGCAATGCACATATATATTATGAAATCTATCCCCATTCACCACCACTAACGCAACCAGCATTCCATTTTTTGTGTTATGTTGTTACCTTGTATTTTGTGTGCATCATGCGTGTAAAAATGATGTAAAAACATGATTCCATAAATGACTACTACGACGGGAAATTATATACCTACTTTTTAAAAAACCATGAAAGGAAAAAAAACAGAAACCACACACAATTTTCATTGTCATTCACTCAAAGGCTTCACTTTTGACAAAAATGTAGGTACATTGTACATTATGTATCCAATATTAATATACTGAGAAGTGTATATATATACAAAAGTTTTTTTTCATTCCATTCCAACAAGCACCCCTATCCATGAATCCGGTTCCGGTGAAATGGTTTTTCTTTCTAACTTTTTTGTTTGTCTCACACTTTTTCTTCAAATATTAAACCAAACGTGCAACCCTTTTGCATAAGTAAAGGGTTTACAACTTTTACATAACTAGCGTTAAAGAATGAGAGAAGAGAGAAGTCTGCATGAAAAGAAGAAGCATGCAGTCAAATTACCTTTTGGTGGGTACAATTTTAGAATATGAATATTATGTATGCATACCTTAAAGTAAGGTTCATACAAAAACCAAAAGACAAAAGGACGTTAAAAATTACATACCTCAGTTATTTCCTTTTGTTTATTTTTTTGAATAAATAATTACCATTCTGGAATTTTTACTCTCAAAGCAGACAGACATTCCTTGTATGCAAAAAAGCTTGACAAAAAACACACAACAGAGGTTTCATTTTCTTTGTCGTATTTTTTTAATGGAATGGTTTTGGTTGGAAGAAGAATGAAACTTGAGAAGTAAAAAAGGCGAAACTTTGTGAGTCAAAACAACACATTTGTGAGCATTTTTTGTGGGAGGTAGACATAATGCGTCTGAAAAGACGCATGCCATGGATTCATAAATATTATATAAGTTGAAACACGCAACCAAGCAAAGGTAGAGATGTAAGAAAAGAATATCTCATTTTTTTTACTAATTTTGTTACTCAAATTTAATGAGAAGTGTAGTAAAAAATGGTACCTATAACAGTAATGCCAGCCAAAAAATGGAAACATCTAAAATTCTTAAAATAAACTTTTATTTTCTTGAATACTAACCAATTCCAATTTTCCTTTGAATCTTCTTAATAACTTTCATTTTCCGTAACCATGGCACACAGGTAGGTGGACTGGCCGTTTGCATTCCATTTAAAGTCGCCCTACATGGCACCCCAGGATTTGGATTAACGTTGTAAGAACTTGTGGAGTTTAAAGGCATCATTTCCATATGAGTTGCCTCAGTACCACTACCACAGCCCATAGATCCAATACTACTACCGCTTATCATTCGCATTGATGGTGGAACAGATAAAGGCCGACCGTTTCGCACACTCCCAGACCCAATCTCGTTAATATGACGACTGCTCTGATTATGGTGAATGTAGTTAATATGCTGATGATGTTGGCTATTGGATTGCTGATGATGAAGATGTTGTTGTGATTGCTGACGTTGGTGATGACAATTTAAGCAATCCTTACTCTCTACTCTCATCGACCTTCTCGAGCATGACGAAGGCATTGAGACACTGACACCACCACCACCTCCCCCGCCACCACTGGATACTCGATCATAATAAACCGGCTCGTCATGATGGCTCATAGGCCAAGCTCCCGCATTCAAAACTCCCATATTGTTTCCACGACTACCTCTACTACCACCAACACCACCAAAAGCCCCACTTCTTTCCAATAGCTCGTTAGAATTCGATTTTTTCTTATTGTAGCAAACTGACGATGATGAATAATCAGACGCAGATGCCATGTAAAAATTTCCGCAAAGTTCTCACGGAAAAAATAAAAGAGTTCACAAAACTCGATAAAATAATATTTATCCAAGCAGCAAAACAACTCTTTTTTATACAAGAAAACTTCCTCTCAACAAACAAGCTCCTTCCTCACTGCCTTTCAGCAAACTGCACAACAATCAAAAAAATAATCCTTTCCCACTAATTTTTATATTTCTTGAAAATATAAACTTTTTTAAAATTCCAATTCACGTAAGAAATTTTTCATACAGAAATCTAATTCTCCCCCAAACGCACTTTCTATTTCATATGAAATTCTACAGGGAAACGCTTAACTACTCACGGGAGACCGTTCTTACTTCACTTCAGCTCAGTAGGATGGTTCGCATCGAACTGATACCAGTCTTCAATAGCAGCTCACTGTTTATGTCTCTTTACCCACAACACAACCAAAAGAATCGTCAATGCAATACACACTAACTCAGAGGAAACTGTCTTTTTAACTATCTCGAAACATTATCATCATCATAAACATGTATATATGCAATGCATCATCATGATATCCACATTACATTTTCTTGCCCCTCTCACACAATTCTCCGCTCGCTCAGCAAAAAGAACAGCTTTTCTTTCTTTTTCCATCCATAACCAAGGGAAATACATTTGAGTGAGTATTACGATGGCAGGCTTCACCAACTATGAAGCCAACAGCCAACATCATCATATCACATCACTCTGCCCTGCCATTATTACCATCGCCGTCAGCCGTGAAGAAATACACATATTATTCATACAAAAAAAATGGTTTCATTTCATGTAAGGTAGTAAGAAAGGAAACAGAGCTACTTAGGTAGGGAGAGAGAGAGAGAGAGAGAGAGAGAGAGGGTAGTACACGATCAACCCCTATCTATCCATTTTATGCCCATATGAAATTTCGTACAGTAGCCAAAGAGCAAGCCCTAGTCAATATGGATATTATTTTCTCTTCTCTCGTTTCCTATGAAAATCGGGTACGTACACCGTACCAGGAATAAAGGTAGTTGGGGTAACTACCAGCGCGTGGCCGTTTGCTGTATGCCATATGAACAAAGCTAAAAACATCTGCTTATTTTTTTTCTGGCCAAACCAACAGAGAGTTTTAATCATACATTCATTCAAAAACCATCATCATCATGATCAACAGTCTACATCACGGTACGGTAAATTTTATTCGGGTTTTTGCTGAATTGCTCTCCCTATCATTCTTCCTCTCTCTCTCCCTCCCAAATGCATCTGCTCGGTTCTGCTGGATAATCACCAAATTACTCTTTTGGTCAAAGAGAGTGAAAAAAACGACTCGTGAGCGGATATGCAAAGAAAACCTGATAACATTTATGAACGTTAATGCACAAACTTGTTATTATGTGTACGTGTCAAATGGATAATGCGCAATTTTAAATGGATGCAACAGTAAAACGGAAATTGAGGCCATTGTAATTATTTTGAGATTCATACCAAAACTTTCAAGATGAGTGAAAATACAAAAAATGAATGGCTTCGTTAAAAAGGGTTGAGCTTTCAAGCATTAAAAATCATTTTTTAAGCTCGAAATGAAGAATTTCTGAATTGTTTTTGATTTAAAACATCCATGACTTTGTTTTGTTCTACAAAGAAATTTATTCTTACCAAAATCAGTCTGCTGCTAACATTCAAGACATTATACAGCCAATTATGTCAGTAGAGTAATTATGTTATTTTGTAATTAGTGTAACATACAGAAACATTTAAACTTTACTTATTTTAAGACGCCGGCATGTCGTTAAATTACTGCTCAAAACAAAATTTAGCAACAAACTGACTAAGTGCACATAAAGATATGTAGACATCACACAAATATGTTGTATTTAAAAACAACTTACTAAAGTAAGTTTTGAGTCATAAAATGATTTATTGTTTTAAATATTTACAAAATACAGTTATTTCATTAATATTTAAGCTAAATTTTTCACTTGGTTCATTCATGACTGGCAACTCCAATGAATAGTATCCTACATCGCAATTTTCGCAGTTTAAAATGCGAGCTTACACAAAAAACTAATACAATTTTCTTCTAGGATATGTCTTCATGTTATAACCATCTTACCTACCGCACACAACAATCAAAACAAGTGGTGTTAAAAGTTACAAATACAGCGATAAATTTAAATGCTAAACACTAAAGCCCCTGTTATTTTGCAGTTTTGCACTATAATCCTTTTAAAATGTGAGATTAAATTAAAAGCTTTGTCGCAATTAACCCAAACCATCAGTTAAGATCTACTCACAACTTTACACTATACTTACAGGCACACATTTTTTTAAGAAATCGTAAATTAGTAAATTTAATATCAAGAAAAGTAAGGAATATCTTCAAAGAAGATTCAACTTGTCAGCCGTTTATTAACTGAATTTAATTCAGGTACATTATAGCTGATCTTTGAATTTTTAAGCTGAAAATACAAATCGACGACCCTAAATATTAATGCGCATGTGACAATATGGGGAAAATGCCGATTTCGGCAAATAGAGCAAAAACGCGAAGATAGCATAATCAAAAATGCAGTCTAGTCTAGGCACTGCCTGGCCGACGCATCAACATAATCCTAAACTCAAATACAAAAATTTCGAAACTCTGTAATTTAAATTTTCTTTTAAAAATATCGGGATTATTGTATCCGACTGTACCTTGTTCTTCACAAGTGTATGTGCAATACGTACACGGCCAACGGCACGGGTCAAGTCAAAGCATAATATTAAAAATATGTCCCTATTCTCTATATCCATAAGACTCTTCTGCTGATGGATATCCTATTAAATTTTTTCATGCGTATCCGTCGTCTCTAGATCATATGGAAAGATGTATTTTATCTACATTTGAAAGAAAGGTGATATAACAAAGAAAACCCCAAGTTTTGAAAAGAAAGGACAATAAAACAGCTTGCATTGCATAATATACTTACTAAGGCCGGATGAGATACCTATGTATATTTATGTTAGTAAGATTTACAGTCTTTAAATCCCATTCATTTCATTCCACATCTCCTAAGTATATACGCTTTGTGCGTGTTCCTGTGTAATGACCTCAAACGCATTTAAAAGGATCCGAGATGTGAAAAGGGCGACAAAGGACAACAAACTGAAAATATGATCACGAGATCAATTGTTCAATTCATATGGTTTCCTTATTCCATATAGGTCCATTCGACACACATAAACTTTTATAGATCCAAATGAATGAATCAACTGATCGGATACTGGCGTTTTAAAAAGATTCTAAAAGTATAAAAGCTTTTTCTCTCTCCCTCACACAAAACATATGTATGAGTATCAGCAGAAAAGCAAGAACAAAATGAAACTAAAAGGAAAGAAGCATATGGTCTTCAATTTCAAAAGGAGAATGAATGAAGGGTGAACTTTTCCTGTTCCTCAGCTCAGCTGAAGGGACGTACACTTTTAAACAAAAGCCGTTCAATTCCCCTTCTTCCATCTGACAATTCATTGGAGACTGGATGGAGAGCTTTTATAAATTTTACAATTTACCATTATCATGATGATCATGTGCAATAATAAATGCAGTACATAAATACACAGATGAAAATATGCAGTAAAGAATGTATGCAGTAGCACAAATGTTGAAATTTTAAAAAGTTTCTTAAATTGTAGGGGAATTAAATGTAGCATGTACTGCTATATGTATATATCCAGGTGTGATGTGTGATAGCAGTTTGTCCACAAAAGTGAAGTGCGACTGAAAACTTTAGGGCACGTGTCAGGCACACAAGTAGGAAGTTCCTCTGCAACAACCTATTCGTGACCTTTCTTTTAACAGTTTTATGGAAGACAGGAGTCCTTCCAAACTTTTTGTGGAGGGTCTGAATGTTCATGCGATGCATACATGGAAGAACGAATATAATGTAGTTCTTAGATTCTTAGATCATCATATAGAAAATATACATATTTGTGTGATGATAATTCAGTAGCAAAAAATAATCATCCGTGACGAATAACCTTATGTAATACAACAATACAATGAAATAAACAGGAATTTCTACAAGAAGACCTCACAGTTGACTTTCATTCTATCAAAATAACAAATTTTAGGTCTCTTCTTAAATAAATGATTACCCAAAAAAACATGCCATTATTATTTGAAAAGTGCATTACAGACAAAAATGTTCTTTGTTTGCATTTATTTTCTGTTTTCAAAATTCACAATCAACTGAATTGAATCAACATGGACCCCGACCCCACCAAGTTTTATCACAGGTAAGTCTAATACAAGTTTACCAAAAAAAAAATACCAAGCCAGTGCTCTTATATTTTTCATGATTTACTACTTGCATACCCGCATTATATACAAATGTACAGCCCCAGTTCATAACATCCCTGAAAAGTTCACGCTCTTCAAGCAAGTTAAACAGCAGATGTATTTTATACAGCCCTAAAAATTCAATACAAGCCTGCAAAGCAGTTTTATTTTTTTTCCTTGGAAGAACCGCCGTTTGTTAGCAACCAACATTTTTATTATTATTAAGTATTTACTGCACATAAAACCATACATATTTACACGAACACAAGGAAACGTGAAAGATGTTTTTATTTTCAGCTTACATGTCCGAGAAAATAGTACCATGCCATATTTACCTACAAACTTTTTGGCTTCTTCATCTCCTCCACCCGCCGACTCGACACTCGTCATCTAACTTGCTACATATGCTACTCTTAATCTACTCCTTTTTTTCTAGCATTTTTACTCAAGGAACCGAGTCATCAGACAAACTGGAGGGTCCATTATCATCATCAGCATCATCAAAAAAGATGCACAACGCACACATTTAATAACAAGCAATATAGACACCAACACAACACCAGGCTGAGCGCGTGGCAGCTGCCGACTCATTTTAAGTAAAAGTAAACGACATGCGTCGGGTCGAACTGGTTTTATTATTTTTTTGCCAGACTTTTCTTTATTGAGCAAGGCAGCAGTATGAAGCATAGTTTTGAGTCTTCTTCTGAGTCTGCTATGAATTTTTAACCCGATAGCAATATTATCATCATGGCAATATTTATTGGGACATGTGAACCGATTGGCACACGAACGTCAACTCTAAAAAGCTATTGCTTCGTTGTAATCTCTTTATCATCATGACTACTGCTATGTATACAGGTTTTATAGAAGCATCAGCATCAGCAGCAGAAGGAGAATATGATCTTATAAATTTTTACGAAGATTGAAGATGCTCCTAATCATCATCACTACTACCACCAGCAAGTATATCGTCATGTGTGCAATAGGTTACCTTACCAAGAAGATTTGTTCTTTGAGAGACCAGACAGCATCTGCTACTAAACTTGGTCGGTTGGACGTTTGAGATCTTCTGGATCTTTTTTGCTACTTTACTTTACTTACATATTTTTAATACATCATCGTTTGGAAAAATGTAAACAGTTGCTGCATCTTTCGCTTTTACTTTATCTGTGAAATGACATGACTCTCTTTGACTTGACCACATGCTCCTCTCTTTCTTCGTGTTGTTCTTTCCGAACAAAATGTGCGCACATATTTTCATTTATAATGGCACTTTGTTCATCATTATTTTTTCAATCGTTGAACTTTTCGGCAACACATGACGCATAAAATTGCCTGCAACTCCAAAAGCCAAGACAATCAAGCTTGCTTTTTATTTTAAAAATTCATATTTGCTTACACTTTCAAGATGAAGGCGCCTAATATGCTAATACATAATATTGCCAATTGACCATATGGCAAGTTTCATTGTTGATTATAGTTCAACAATGCTTGCTAACTTTTGTACAGATACGTACAAATGCGATGCCCGCGTAAATTATAATAAATAATTGTAACAATATTTTATAATATCAGCAGCTTTGCCTAGATTTCTCATCGCCCCGGCACCAGAAAGCTGGTCAAATTTGCATTGGATACTGGGTGAGATCATTAGGTAAGATATGTTTCGGTGATCACCTTCTTCGTGGTGCACAGCAGATGTTGCTTACTAACAAGCTCCAACAATCGATGATTTTTATTATAAGTTTTTCAAATATTTCGTCTTAAAAAAGACAAACAGATGCTATACTGCAAACTTGCTGATTTTTATTGTCAGCTTGATTTGAAAGCAAATAAAATATCACAACATATAACCAAATTGAAACCATACATACATATCATTTCAATATGCGCATTTACTTTCATTTTAGGGTTTTTCTTTAGAAAAAAGTTTACGTTGTCTGATTTATTGATGAAATGTGCTCTAATCCAAACAAAACAAAAACTTTTAGCGTTTCTACTTAAAAAAAATTCCCACATCAAATGTACTATACTTTCTGAATATTTATGTAGCTACATACTACATACTAGTACATACCTGAATTTAATATTTCTTGCATACACACTTAATACACATATGCATGTTGTTGTGATTAATGACTCAGTAATGAAATGAGTAGAATTTCACAGATATATTGTTAAAGTAAAATTCAACGGAAAGACTATTTCGCACACTTTATCATGAAAACACTGCTTCAAAATATGTTATCATTACAAACGTAAAAAGGAATTTTAATTATTGTAAAATATAACTGACTTTATTCTACAATTCATTCTATATTTGACAGGTTTAAATTATCATAAATCCTCAGAAATTAGAGTCATAATTCTAAACCTGTATAAATACAAAATATGAAATACAATTGCGTGCCATATCATATCATACAGTTTATTTAAAACTATATTCAGTCAGTGTAGAGTTGACTGGTTAGGTATTATAGACATTATGTATAACAACGAGAAAACCACAACCCATTTAAACAAATATTTTACTCCTCCTTCAATGATGATAAGGTAGAAATAGTAATTAATAAAAATTTTGTTAAATAGATGATGAAATCGTGTGCTAATTGATACACTGATAATATTCTACATGATCAAGAGCAACATCAGCATAATCGTAAAGTGTACAAAGCTACATGAAAACTCTACAATGTGAGCAAGAAGACAAGGAAATGTCGTTCATTTTAAGTAAAACCTGAGAACAAAATCAAGTTGCTATCATTCCGTATCCTTACTCATTATGATGCATGATGCCCCACTAACATTCTAACAATCTTTTCATCTTCTAGTAGCATTCAACCGGTTATAGGCTAAGGTAAAGGTTGACGGATGTTGTAATTTTAATAATAATTTAATATTATTTCCATTTTACATAGAAAAACTCAAGAATTTTTTATGATTCTAAAGAAATAATCGGTCGATACTTGATCGTATTAAATTATTATTTTTAACCATTAGCATAAAACCACGACAAACGCCAGGATAGACATACGTAAACATATCTAAATTATTTACAAGCTATAAAAGTGAAAACAAACAGAAAGAAATAAGAAATCATTTTTTACCTGAATCGCGACTGGAAGCGCCACCCATCTTAAAAAGACACCAAGAAGAGATATAGGTATGTAGAGCGTACTACTCTAGAAGAATGAACACAGATTTTGGCAGTGAAATGGTAGGAAAAGGAGAAGAGAGTTTACATCCGTCGGCCTAAAACACAATTTACAACAATAGAATATAAGAATAAGAATACTATCCTTGTGTGTTACACTAAATACAGATTTGTACATACATTAAACAATTATATTTACTGCCCATGAAGCAAATAAATAAACGTATTAGTATTAAGTTAAGGCGACAAAGAAGTTTCATAGTGTAACCACAACACGCTTATTTTAGAAACTGCACTGCAGCACCAAAAGAAATTATGTAGCTTTTACAATAATATTATAGTTATAGTTTATATAATGTATATATTTAGTTTTGGTCATTTTTACACCTGTTCATAGAATCCCAACGGAATAGAAAAGCTATTGATATCGACGTAAAAGAGCATAAAACCCAAGTCGCAGTCGCCCAACCAACTTTAGAAATTACATAAACTCATAAATTAGTGTAAATTGAAATGCTAAAAGTTAAGCTGTCTCAGATGATTTAGCAAAGTCAAAGATTATTACAATTTAGGATTTAGATAACTATTTCGGGAAAATAGCAAGCGAGCAAAGCAAGCATTCTATAAATTTTGGATGCTTCAATTAAATAATTATTATTAGTCTCTTTGTACTGTCATCCATGCATACGCATTCATACATGCCAGACTGGAAGAGTTACCTGTTTTGGTATTTCTTTTTGGACTTTTACAGGAAAATGAAAAGAATCTCACTCAGGTGAGGTGAGATAAGACAAGACAGGCACCAGCCACTACCTTTATGGCTTATGGCGACTGCTAATCTTTTAGACTAGAATTGGATTAGGACTGAGAATTATAGTTTAAAGTAAAGGCGAGACTTTTGACTTTGTTTGAATACGAAAACTGTCTTTTGGTTGGCAGAACAAAAGAAAAAACAAGGCGACAATATTTAAAAATATACAATTATTTATATAACATATGTATATATTTGTTTTGTACGCCTTTTTCTAAGGTTTGTCATTTGTAAAGCCAGAGAAAATATGCAGTATAAAACACGGTTTTGCGCGCTTACATATGCACTAAAAATCGTTGAAATATGCACTAAATTATGCACGATAAATTAACGCTTCGCACAATAGTAATTCAATTTGTTGGTTGGTTTATTGGTCAATTTCTGTACATTACTCCACAACACCCATTTCAAAGTGACAAACAGCATGCATTTCGA
>JAQIWN010004843.1:0-10634 GCA_034699025.1 Entomobrya cf. arborea Gr-Col-00668 | reverse complement strand
TTTAACAAACAATGTTAGTAGAAAAAATATAAACAAAGAGTTTATTGCACTAGTTCTGTTCTGTAGTGAATGACACTGACTTTTACGGCATGAAAAAACGTTATACCTACTTATGTCAATTTCAGTTTCACACCTTATCATTTTAGATATCTGATACATAAATTTGATACCAAATTCGATCACTAGTTTAGTTATGCCATTAAAGTACAATATAAAATATGCGTACAACAAAAAATATCAAGTATTGAATTGAGCAACAATGCAGTATACAGCAAGCGGTTCGATTGTTGTGCCCGTGCTCTTGTAAGTCTGTTGCACTAACGTGGTCAAATATATTTTCCTTTTGTTGAAGGGAAGGCTTAATTGGGCATGAATTGAATCAGAGACCGTCTTCTTTTACATCATCACAGGAAAATGTAGGCCAGTCATGGGCAAGGCATGCTATTGTTTTTGGCATGATTTTTTTTTTGTCATTTAGTTTTATCCCAATCCTATCCGCCCGCCTTTAAAAAATCAAGCCAAATATACTATTTTATTATTTGACAGATTGAAATGTGTTGTCCAACACACAATGTTCGTGTATCGCGAAAAGAATGCAATTTCACTTGCGATAATAAAGATGTACATTTTTGATACGCCTTCGATAATCCCTAAGTCATTGATTAGCTAGTTGTTGCATTCATAACATAAAAAAAATTGATGATCAAGGGTTGAATCTATTCTGTGATAGGCACTGCACTGCTATGTTTCATCATTCAATTGGATGACAAAACGTTTTTTTCTTCTCTACCACATATTTGCACAAGATATATTTTATGATGGGCTATCATGATATTGGAATTGCATTTTCATTGTCAAAAATAAAATGGTCACTTTTTCACTGACACTTTTGAACAACTTTTTGAAAGCGATTGATATTCAATATCATTGGCTATGGGCTCAGAAACGAGAACATTTTCTCGTTTATCAATATTACGCTGCAACTTTGAAATAGGATAAAATAAAATTTATGAATCAAACATTTTTTTATACATTGTCTAATAGACAATGAAGTAATGTATGTATATCAAGGATTCCATTGCAATGCAAAGAGCGCCAGCTTTTGTAACTGTCAGATTTAATGATGACCATTTGATTCTGTCAATACTTTTCGGTAATAAATCCATCATGTTGCCAATCGAGTGCTATATTGTTATTACTGAATTGCACATTGAAATACCGAAGAGCAAGTCCAACTGACACCGCCACATTCTTATCCACATCCATATTTTTTAACCAGTGATTCATTCTCATTTACAAACCACTTACCACTCCACTGCCGCTTATTTTTCTAGCTCCCTTTAAGCAATATCGATAATAAACTTGTATAAAATGCGTTGTGTAGGTCAAAAACACGGAAATCTCTTTTAGATATCAAAAGGTGCCTTCAAAATTTTCCTTTAGGTCGTGATTCTTTCTTGAATTTATGTCGATTCAAGTTAGAATGTGATTTATGAATGAAAATACATTCATCATTGAACATTTCATCAGAATTATTAATACCTCTGATAGATTACAATTTTATAACATTGTCAGATCACAATTTTCTATATTTTATGATTACTACTGTTTCTTTACTCATGATTGCTCCATGTACATAGAAAAAATGCATTGGATTACATTTGTAATGCTTATTTAAAAGTATTTATGATTTCTCCCTCAAGAGATGTGTTAATTTTTAGCCTATTAACATACATGCAACAAGCAGAATGATGAAGATTCGTCACAAGTAGATCACTCATAAGTAGCTAAATAGTTGCTTGAGGGTGGACATGTCTCGCCATTATCGTACCACATTTTATAAACGAGTTGTTCCAACGTTTTTTTCCTTCATTGTTGTCGATTTGTCACAGACACAGAATGATAATATGATGTAGTGGAGACTACTAAAAATAGCAGGAAGAAGACCCGTCGACTAGATGTGGTCATATGCAAAAATGCATGCAAACTCTATGCCAAGTACATCATACATTGTCTGCGTGCAGATCTTATAAAAAAGTAAAAACAATTCCTATTTATAACATTTTAAAGGAAGATGATGGTCATGATCGATTGTCAACCCACTTATTCTTAATAAGAATGTATGTATATCAACGCTGCCAATGGCACTATTGCTTAATTGGTATGAAGTATGTATTTAAATTTATAATATTTAAATTAGGGCATGATGACATCTTAAACAAAGTCCATACAGCGATTGTTGTGCAAATGAATGATTGCAAAAATATTGTTGTTTTTCGGATATCTGTGCCAATTTTTAGCATTTTAGCAAAGAGTAAAGACAAATTATTTGTATAAAAATGCAACTCTACAGGTTAACTTTTTGGATGGAATGTTTTATGCATACAGAAATATCCATTTCTTATCATCACGCATGTTTTACATGCCATTGTTACTCCAACTCTGCATCTCGGTTCCTCGTCGATGGTCGGGTGATTGTTAGATCTTCATAACTATCATATTTGCACGGATGCTTTTTTTTGTGGATACAATGTAAAGTGTAAATGAGACACGATACGACAAAATTAGATCAGATCTTACGTTTCGTTTGCATTTCTTAAATATTCGCCTCGCCAGTTTCGCAATCCATGCAGCATTCCATATTATGGAAATCGTTACGGTATCTTGCGTAGTTTTTTTCACGTTTTATGTCCTCCACTTCTTGAATGGGCGTTGTCCCGGAACACTGGTGTGTCGCAGGCGCAGGAGTGAATCACTTCATTTAGAAGTTATAGTGGTAGTCGATTTTTTTCTTCTGATTAATAATCTTATTCTGTTTTGACAGTCATAATAAAAATCATACGTACCAATGACACTAATATTTTTGTGTGGTAATACTACCTTATCTGAAAGTCTGTCTCTTTTTCTAACCTCGCCGTAAATTAATAATGGGGTAATAATCATAAAAAATTATAAAATATGTAAAATTGAACAACCCATCTCATGTTTTATACTTCAGTATATATTGCAATCAATTTTCATATAATTTCCCATACCTATGTACATTTTCATAATGTCACATCAAATAGAGTATCAGTATCCGTCAATCGTATTTAAGGTATTACGCGTGTAGGAAAGTAAAAATGAAATTGAATTTTGAACAGTAAATTCGATACTACAGTTGCGTGTCACATTACCTCGAAGTCGAAACACCCTTTCATGATACGCACATGCAATAAATTTTATATCCCTTTTTAAAAAGAAATTTGTCTGGTTTGAATATTGAGTTTTTACATAAACTGTCAGATTTGTTGCACAACCTACTATTTTGCGTCTAAGGTGTAACTGAGAAAAGTACTTTTTGTTTGGTAAACTGAAAGCTATCTAGATTAACGTTTCTTCCTTGCCTTCAGCCTTGCATGAGTAAAACTTTGGAATTTAATGATGCAAAGGAGCACTTATAACACGTTTCATTATAATTGAGTGGGAAGGATAAGTATATTAAAATATTATAATGTATAACATGTATGAATGCATATTATATCCAAGCCCTTCTGTACCCAATACTTCTAGTTCAATACCTAAAAAATAATTAAACTTGACACGGTCATTGTTTTAAGGTAATTACGTCTGCTGACTTAATTGATAAAAAGTGATAATTGCTTTAGCACGGCATAAATATCTACTTGTCTTTGATTAATTTTAATACATAGTACACTGCTAATTCAGATTTTATGCTTTTGAAGCCTAAATAGGAATGCAGCAGAGAGGCACACGTCTGACCAAATTGAGATGATAAAACTGGCTTATTTCTATTTTGCATGGTGGTAGTGGTAGTGCAGTGGTGATAATGTGATTTCAACCGTGCAAAGGTTATTGTTACTCCTATGAATAGACATACTTATCATTTTTTATCATTATCATCATCGTTCATTTCACGACTTCTGAGCCCCATGCATAACGAAACGCGGAATAGGAATTCTTTGCAATAATTTTATACCATTCATATTTGCAAGCGTACTATTTTTCTCATATGATTTCGCCTTTACCAAATTGCAATTGCTGGCTAGAAGCTTTTCATAAAGTATAATGGTACTAATAAAGATTTAGAATAAAAAACTTTATGCGCCCACCTCGTTGTGGAAAATAAGTAATGGCCACATTTTATTACTATTATTGTGCCTATAATGCAAACCAAGAGAGCATTATCCACAAAAAAATCCACAAACAGGAGTCGATGACTTCATTACGCTTTGTATTTGTATACAAAAGAAAGATGCACAAACGTCACGTAAAAAACTACAGAGAAAACGTAGGGACAACCGGTAAAAGTATTTCCCCATAAAAAATACGTGTGTGCATTGTTACAAGGAAAATCAGCTTCCAGAGTTGTCACTTGTCACTATTTATCAAATTATGCTCTGAATTACTGTTTCTACTATTATTCTCGTGCATGCATCCCTACTTATTAGCCAAGTTAACAAATTGTATACGCAAATCTGTATAGGTGCTTATTTTTTTGAATTTTCATTATTAAATTCATGATCTTGATTATCAGAAAAATCTTCTTGTACAAGATAACGGTATATGTCCACAGTTAACATCTGTGTACTGAGTATTCTATTTTATTGCATTTCCGCGTGACAAAACAGAAGAGGCATGACATACAAGTTTGTGATGTTGACTAAAGCAAGAGTGACACTTTTGTCCTAAACTTCTGTCAAGTGACTATTTGATGGGGAAAGTCTATAACGTTATGATAAACAATATTTTAATGAAAAATTTAAAATGATACTTGTATCCGAAAAGCAAGACATCCGAGTTACAAAAAATGTTTGCGACAGACATACATTTCGCTAGCCATCTGCCTAGTTTTATTTATTTATGCTGCAAGGAATGTAAAGCCCGAGAAAAGGTTTTTACCTAAATTGAATTGAATACACTGTAACAAGAACCCACGCAAAATAACAAGGAAAGAAACGTGCCTGGTGATCATTATACGTAAGGATTTCAAGTGCCGATATATTATGAACAAACGCAGAAAATGTTACAACACGTAATAAACAATCTGTCACATTCCATTGTTACCACTACGGGTGATTTCATCATAACTTTATGGCATTCTTGAAAAAAAATCTCCTCATCTTCATAATAATTGTCAAGTTAGCTTACTTTCCTCTCTGCTCTAACTATCTTAAGGATAAAAATCATGCAATGCAAAATAGGCACACATGCAGTAAAACAGCACTAAAGCGTAACAGAGTAAACATTGCCATGAATCTGTGTTCTACGAAATGTAGCATCTTCTTGAGGCCAGTTTGTCACAGATTTTGAATGTCACAAATTCCCAAATCTCTCATAAGCCATGCAGGCTATAAACCCGCAACAGGTAAAACTGTTGGATGATGATGATCACGTATTTTGTGTTGAAGTAGTGCGAAGAGAAAGAAAAATGTGTTTTCTTCTTGATGCATTTATCTATGTGCATTTTCGAAAAAACTTATAAGAGGTTATGTAGCGGTATGTTATGGTTTGTAACGATGTTGGTTGATGTGAATTTGTTTTTTATTCATTTTTCTTCGTTAAAAGAAAAGTCCAGTTTTATGGTTGTACGTTTTTTTTCAGTACAAATGCATGCATGCTCATTCACGCACTTGTCAATGTTTATCATATGGAGTCATCAAAATAATGATGGTGCTCATCATTTTCGAAAAGTTGACGACGACAAAGGAACAGAGTGTATAAATCATGTTAAAATGAAAGACTTTTATGAAACCACTGAAAAAGTCATTTATTACAATTATTGCCATTGCCATAAACATGAATTCATTCTTATGTAAGATAAGATGATTTCTAAAAATATTACTGGTAATAATATCCATATGTATGAACTTTAACAAAGAAATTATGAGTTTTATGTTTATTTAAGTTATAAAGTTATTGTGGATATTTTTATGTTTGTTCTTTGATTTCTTTGTATTGATAGTACACACACAATACCTTGTTGATTTTCATATGATAAGAAAATCAAATCGTTTTATTTTAGTTCTCCGGCAGTAGCAAGAAAGATAAAGTTTTAAAATTCAATAAGAATTACATGCGGCAACTATAATATTATGTATGTATGGCTGTTGTAATCATCACTCATATATATTATACCGCTAGTTTTTCATCTATGTCAAGACAATGTGGTGTGTCGTTTTGCAAAAAAAAATATCTCGGAACGCAAAAACGTGTTTGTGGATGTCACGATGTATTCATTGTAAGAAAATGTCAGCTTTATTTTTTGCCAATAAATAAATGAATACATGCTTAGAAATTACTTGACGAACGAATTGTATGGCTCTAAGGTTTTATAGTTTTCCACTCATGCGCATTTTGCGGATGCCTTATCGCACTTGCATTATACTCCTTTGCAATTTAGACTTTTATGAAGTTTGCTAGAATATCACTGGAATAGTTTCGAATCGTAATTGTCTTTACGTGCCTTCCGCTTTATATTTAGAAAACATGGCTATAAGAAAATAAAATTTTAGGTAATTAATGTGAATGCAATGCTTAGCTTTAGTAATTTTTTAACCAGTATATTTATACACATTTTAGTGTTTATAAATGATAACTAATTGTATGTTTTTTTTATTACAGGTAAGCATTTGGACTTGATGTCGTCTTCTAAAATAATTGATAAAAAGGCTTCTGCAAATCGTAAGCAAATCGCCCTATTATCTTTGCTTGACCCAACGACCTCCTTGCTCTTTTTCTTTACATTAAACCATTCTATGTACAAAATCCTTTTAATAATTAATCTTAAAGCTTTACTTCTGTGCGAAATGTCTTCCGTTGATTGTGACTAAATATTAGTAGCCATCCAAGCATGCACCGTGTATCTTTAAGCAAACTTTTAATATGAAAAACCTTAAAGCGTTTCACATGTTTACAGTAATCTTTCATCTTTCTTGTCAACATTGTAGTTTTACTATTTTCCATGTAGGTTAACAAATATTTGACTAATGACGGCTTGTCGTCAATTTATGGAATTGAGTTCACGTAAAATCAAACCAAAAATGTGTAAATTAGACTAGACGACATACATACTAAAAACAGTAAATACAAAACTGACAATTAAAAGCATTAGAGCATCAGATTTATACGCGACCTAGGCCATGACCACGATGCCCAACGAAAGATAAATTAGATAAATCTCTGTTCGAGCCTTATCGTTAGTTCTGTACTGGTAGTTGCTTAATTTATTTTTACACCTCTGTCAGTAATTTTATGCATAGAATAAGAATTAGTGGAATATTTTAAGGTTACTCACTACTACCAATACGTTAATATATTCAACTTCTGTCCTGTCTGTGCACCTGGTTCTATTCTAAGCCTGTTTACTTCCTCTACTTTACTACCTGTACATATCATTTTGCATCTGAGATAATAAATCGAGTAATTTTAATAGGCATTATGATATGCGGCATATCATATGCTGTATGCTGCATTAAGTGTTACCGACCGATTATATTTTAATAGGGTAGGACCATATACTATTACTAAAACACAATGCACTACTGACACTATAGTAAAGGAATTTGCCACACTCATCTTGTTTTATTATAATTATCAGTTTTATCATTTATCTCAATCTAGATACTATATCGATTCGAGAAGTAAAGTTAGGTAATGACCGGCCTTCTAATGTAAGCATGGAAGGTAGAGTTAGTGTGTGATACAAAACGTATCATAGCCTCAACACAACCATACTTAAGGGAGTGTGTCCTTTAATTCTTTATTCAGTTCGTAAGATCCTACTAAAAGTTAGGTTTAGTATCAGTCTTATTTCATTTTGTGAAGAAGTTTATGCTTAAAAAGGTAATAAATATATCCGTCACGTTTTGTCCCATCTTATTATTTTATGATGCCAAAAACTACCGCACATAATGCACAATGTTTTTTTAGCTATGAATTATGTTTGTAAATTAGGGACCTGATTTATAGCATACTTTGTCAAGATAGTCAAGTTATAACAAACCCATGGATAAAAGGTTAGTTTATGTACAAGATTGTGCGTAAAATCTGAGTACACTTTTGCCATTATGATTTTTTTTGCATTGCTGCGTGTGATCTCATTATCCTCTAATTCCCAAATGAATCTTTCTCGCCTGTGGGTGCACGTGCTATTTATTACATACAAAAACAAAATTGAGCTTGAATTTAACAGTGCATCTATCATCGTCATCTAAGCATGCCTTGCAACAACATCAACAGTGGAAATTACTGTTGCTTAATGAATAAAAATTACTTTTTGCCATTTCTGCTGAAGAAGAATCCTTGCGTGCCTTATATGTATCTATGTTTATGTTTGTCAGAGACACATATTTGTACACATATCTCTTGTTTGGTTAATATTTTAATATTTTACACAAATATTTAGCCAACGCACCAGAAAGAAAAAGAACAAAGCCGATAGGACACCCTCGAAATGAATACATATTACATATTTGTTTTCCTTTTGAACAGTCAACAGAGATGATGATGAAAATGCAATGAGGCAAAATGCGTTTTTACTTTACTCAGCAGTATTTTCCTAGTGGACCAGTAGGCCAGGATGGTAATTATTGAGAAAAAAAAATCCTTATGCATTTTGCCTGACCAGAAGATTTTTGAATGGCATATTTACATGCAAAAATGTACGGTTGAATCATGTGTCCAATACGATTTGATGAGAGTTTAAAAAGAAAGGTTTATGACTTTAAAGGAAATGTACTGCCGGTGGGAATGATGTTGATGAGGAATTTTTGTAAACGTAACGATGACTTTTCTTTCTTCAAACATCCCCGTCATCGCATCATCATCGTGGATGGTGCTGGTGCAGACGTCTGTGCATAAATAAAGAAAAACAATGTCTTAAAAACTGACTAAATATGAATATTGTGTTTTTATTGCATTGTCATTAGAGAAAAGACGCGGTTTTTATTACAAAGTAACAAGTTGTATTCGCCTTGGCTTTGACAAAATGGAAGATATTATGATGATGTAAAATGCACACAAGAAAGATAATGAATATTCATTTTTCAAAAAATTTATCACGTTTTCTTATACCGGCTGTCAAAATATGGTATAGCTACAGACTACAGGCTGAGCTACCACCCAGCAGCAGCATCCCCTCACATCAGCAGAAGTGGAAAAACTATATAACACCCGTGTGTGCTCTTTTGTGAGTATTTCAATTTCATTACTTGAGATTTGAGATCCAACGGGATTACTGCAACAGACAATACCGTAAACTTAAAAATGTGTTACGCACACATGGTATTTTTTGATGTGTAACATGCAGTTTGCTGCTTTAAATTTAAGAGTTATGATAATAACTTGACTCATAATGTGTTATAACTTTGTGCAAAGATCATAGCTATAGGTATATGAAGGTGTAAAGTTTGCCTAGAAGGAGTACCTACATAATATGACGCTTATACGCACTACTCAACAACAACAACAAACACGTCACATCCCGAATGCTCTTGTATCATGATGACGAGCAATAAAATGTTGGTTATCGGGTGCATAATTCGTGTAGCATTTGGTAAGATGACCCGAATAAGTGGTGGTGGTGGGGAAATCAGCGGGAAGGACATGACATAAAATCCATTACTCAACAGTCAAGTTTATATCCAAACTTTGTTAGAACACGTTGAGTGAGGAGGGATATATGGGAATAAAGAGATAAAAGGGCTTTACTTTAAATAAAAACAAGCATTCGTGCTATTTCCGACCACTGGCATTTTCAATTATAAAGATTAAACGATTTTTTATTATTCATATTTAACGACACGGAATAAGGCTATGAGCGTTTTGTATGAAAGATATGCATCATGAAGGGACGCTCTATTTGTTTCGTGTTGATTTGTAATTTTAAGCATGTGTGATAAATTTTTGAAAGATGTATTTTATGTTTCGTTTCAAAAATATGAATATGTAATGTTAGTTATTTAATTGATTTTTTCATTCACTGTTAATCATTCAGATTGTGCGTGTGTTGTGTATGCATCTGATTTTCAATTCATTGCCATTGTTTCTTTCATTCATTACCATTTTGTGTGAAGGCATTCAGTTTTTGTAAGCATGTAGGAAGACTTGAGATAAACTGCTGGTTCGAGTTAAGCTGTTTTTAACACAACTCGTTTTCACTCAAATTGCTACCATTTTTTAAATATCCAATGTACCAATACCAACCACTAACGATCTATTCATTGTATTGTATCAATTAATTGTGATAAATGTCGAATCAAATGATATATGTATTATGGTAAGGCGTAAACTACCTATAAAAACATAACAAGTAGTTTCTCTAAAAGAGACACCTAACTCATAAAGGATGCTCAAAGCAAATTATTATTTTTCTTCATCATCTTCCAATCTATATCTTTTCTCTGTATACTTGCTTTCAACAACATTGTGATTATCATATCATAATATGTAATAATGATAATGAAACATTGAACATTGAAGCAGCAATCCATTTACATCTTAATTTACCTGTCGCTTTTATAAATTCTAAGGCAAAGCCAGAGCAGTGCATCCGGCCCAGAAGGGCTCTCCACGACATAACGTACGTGTAAACTATTTTCTCTTAGATTCAACAAAGGCAACTGACCATTGTG
>JAQIWN010004842.1:0-10636 GCA_034699025.1 Entomobrya cf. arborea Gr-Col-00668 | reverse complement strand
ATTTCATCGTCATTTTTTCTTTCAAATCCTTCGATCAATCTTATTTGATTGAGAACTGATTTTGGAGATCCGTTTATAATGATGCAATTAAATGTATTGACCAACGGAAATATTTGAGAGAGGAAGTTAGCCTAGACTCACAAGGAAAAATTTGCTTTCTTTTTACTGGACAAGGATCTCAGTACCCTGGAATGGCTAAAAGGCTATATGACTACAGTCCAATCTTCCAGATGCACTTTGACTACTGCGACAAAATTCTGGAGAAGAACTACAATATCAGTTTAAAGGAAGTCCTGTGGGGTTGTAACGCAGATTCTGGTGACGAAATCAGTCGCACAATTTACAGTCAGACATCCATATTTTGTGTTAAATACGCCCTGCTCAAATTGTGGGAGTCGTGGGGAGTGAAGCCAGACTACGCACTGGGACACAGCTTGGGTGAGTTTGCTGCTGCTGTTTGCGCTGGAATACTTTCTGTTGATAATGCGATCAAACTGGTTGCAGAGAGGAGCCAGTTAATTGATGAGCTGCCTCGTGGGAAAATGCTTGTCATTCAAGCGGATTACAACAAGGTACAAAACGAAATGAAGAAATTTGCTGGAGGCGATTCTAAGAAGCTACTTGACTATGCAGCAATAAATTCTAGTTCACAGACGGTTGTAGCTGGGGACTCGGAAATTGTAATGGAGTTCTCGAACTACTTAACTGAAAACAAAACAAAAAATATGGTACTTGCCGCCACCCATGCATTTCATTCAAAGCACATGGATCCAATGTTGGAACAGTATAGGGCTGTAGCAAACACAGCAAAGGCAGCACAAAGTCAGTCATGTGAATACATTTCTGGAATGCGAGGAGATGTGGTTCCAGTGGAAAAATTAGATGTGGAGTACTGGGTTGAGCATACAAGGGAAAAGGTCAACTTTTTAAATGCAAGTCAAAAGGCAGTGGAGCTTGGCTGTACGACATTCATTGAAGTTGGACCTCAACCCGTTCTAGCTGCACTCACAATGACAAACAATGATGCAAATTTGTTGTGTGTCCCATCTCTAAAGCGAAAAGAGGATGAATGGGAAACGATTCTAAATACAGTTGGGAAATTATACGTGAAAGGTATGAAAATCGACTGGGCAGGATTTGACCAATTTTACAACCGAAACAAAGTACGCCTTCCTCACTACCCATTCATTGGAAAGAAGTTCTGGCCCGAATTAATGCACGTCACTGGAAACACAATTCATCCCCTCATTGGTTCAGTGCTTCCTAATGCATCGTCAGTTAAAATATTCCAAACTGGCGTTAACTTATCCACCCTTGCTTACGTGAAGGACCACGCTATCGGCCAAACAGTCGTGTTTCCAGGGGCGGGGTATCTTGAGATGTGCGTTGCAGCTGGACTTGCCACAGTTGAAGGTTCAACTGATGCTCTTGGAAAACCCAGTCGACCAATGAAAGTAGAAAATCTTATGATCAAGGCCCCACTTGCACTACATGATGAAAAAACTAGTCACCTTCAAACTGTCGTTGAGCTGAACAAGTCGAGTGAAAACCAAAACGACTGGAATGACATGACTGTCAAAATATTCCACCGTCAAGATGCAGACATCTCAGAAAACTGGCTGGAACACGCAGTCGCCACATTTTCTCCACTTCCAACAGCTGAAGAACAAATCATTTCTTTTGATGTGGCACATTTCCAAGAAACTATACTCCAGCCTTCAAATGATGAAGCAATCTCCCAAATTTACGACAAACTCGGATCAGCAGGTTTGAAATTTGGTCCAGCTTTCCGTAGTCTGGAGAAAATTTGGAAAAATAAGGAAAATCATACTTTACTTGCCAAGGTCAAAGTTCAAGAAAATTCTGATGGACAATCAGCCAAATACATTCTTCATCCCATCACGTTGGATGCAATGATCCAGGCAATAATGATGCTGAAACTTGACAACGCCTCAAAAGCGAAACTTTATGTTCCAATAAAAATTGGCAAATTTTTGTGGATATCTAACCCAATAAACGAGTTATCAGACATCTATGTCCACGTCTGTGAAAATTCTTCTAGCTGTTCCTCGGAATCATCCACAAGTTCTTGCACAGCTTTACTTGTGGATTCAACCGGAAAAAAATTGGCTTTAATGACTCAAGTGGAGTTCATTGACACAACAGTCAAAGCATTGGAAGCTGTTTTGGAACAGCAGATATCCGCAATGCCAGATTTATGGGAACAAACTTGGCGCCCACATGTTGGACCCTCGCAACATCGGCACAACTTGGCTCTCTGCAGAAAGGAGCCATTTTACGATGACCAATTTCTAATTGACTTGAAAAAGGAGTTTAATGAACTCACTCCAGAAATACAACAAATTCTCACAAATTTAGAACGTTTGGCATATTTGAACTTTCTGCGTTGCTTCTATGAATTGGGTTGGGTGCCGTCTTTGAATAGAGTTTTCACCGAGGAATCTTTCGTTGACCAGATTGGCATTCAAAAAGAATTCAGTAAAATGTGACATTATATTCTTCAGATTCTCAAAGAAGAGGGTTTTTAACTAAATGTCGAGCAATCCACATGGAAAATTATTAGTATCCCACCATCTGCCAAAGAAATTGAAGAAGAGTTGTCGTCATCAATTTTCACAGTTGATTTAGTCAAAACATTTAATCCAACTTTATTATTCGCAGAAATTGGCAAAAGTTATTCTGAAGTATTTAAAGGAATGCAATCATTGCTTCCTATTATGTTTCCAGAAGATTCATCCAAAGCCAAATGGCTTTCAATGGCAAACTTCTACATTGATTTTGGACAGATTTTTAGATTATTGGAATTGTGCCATTTTGTCGGAAATGCTGATATAAAGGATTTAAAAGCTCACAACTCCTCTGGTCAAAAGAACATTTAAGGGTTTTGGAAGTTGGTGGTGGTACAGGGGCATTCACCCAAATGTTTTTACAAGTACTTCAGCAAAATGATATGGAAGTGGAGTACACCTTCACTGACATTTCTCCATCTTTCTTTCCTGCTGCAGAGAAGACATTTGAGACGTACCTAAAATCAATGATATTTAAAAAATTGAATATTGAAGATGACCCAGTTAGCCAAGGATTCACACCTAACTATTATGACTATGTTGTCGCAAGTGACGTCATTCATGCGACGAAGAACTTGAGTGAAACTTTAGGAAATGCTCGCATGTTACTCAGGCCAAATGGAAAATTTGTCATGTTCGAGTAGACAAGAAAAAGTAGAATCTTAACTTATTTGTTTGGAATCCAAACTTTGGATTGTTAGATGGATTTTGGCGTTTTGAGGATAATGAAGTAAGGTCAGATCATTGTACTTTGTCAACTGAAAAATGGAAAGAGATTTTGGAGCTTGCTGGCTTAGAAATTTTAGAAGCATTTCCAGCAGCTAACAATTATCACTCATTGATTTATTCATACAAAAGGGAAACCAGTTTGATGGATTCTTTTAGATTGTCGCCAGCAGATGGATTTAAATATTGGGTAATATTTCATCAGGATGACAGCCCAACGTCACACTTTTTATTGGAACAGATCCCTTCAGCGGCAAATCGAAATGTTGTGGTTGTTCGACGTGGGAAAAGGTTCCAAAGTTACCAGAATGAAAAAGGATGGACATTTGATGTGGCGCCAGATTCAGAACAGGATTTTAAGGAATTGATGGATGCCATTGACAGCAACTGCGGTACAAATGTAGAGGGAATACTTTATTGTTGGTCGTTAGACAAAAATTCTAACACTCAGGACGCCATGTTGCAGCCTTACTTTTACATGACCAAGTCATTTATGCGTAAAAAACAAAGCGCAAATGCAAGAGTCATTTGTCTTGTCATCATGCCGGTTGAAGAGACTGGAAACTTTCATTCGAGTACCATTTGGGGGTACACTAAAACATTGAAAAATGAACGTACAGAAATGCAATGTCGATGTATTGATGTTGGAGAAAAGGACGAGTTGGAAGGAGCAGAGCAAGTGTTTTATGAATTATGGACAAATGACAAAGATACTCAAGTAGCTTACTTGAATAATACTAAATACAGTTGTAGGTTGATGACCCTTAAATCAAATGTTACTGATTTAAAAATTCCCAAGGGGTCAGACAGATTCAAACTTGTTCTCCCGGAAACAAAGTCGATTGCGGATTTAGAATTTGGTCCATTGGATCCTTATTGTTTAGGAGAAAAAGAGGTTGAAGTACAACTAGAGTGTTCTGCGCTGAACTTCAAGGATATTTTTAATATAATGAAGCCTTCTGACGATTTCAAGGATAGCCACGCAGTTGGCTTCGATTTTGCGGGAATTGTGAAGCGTGTTGGTAGTCAGAGTTCCCAATGGTCTGTTGGAGACCGTGTCTTTGGGATAAATGTAAAAGGGGAGCCATTACCAAGCCATATAAAGCTGGATGAATATGATTTACTGAGAGTGCCGGATGATATGACGTTATGCGAGGCGGCTACACTTCCGGCTGTATTTGCAACTAGTTATCATTGTCTGATTGAAGTTGCCAAAATTACAAAAGCGGATACGGTATTGATTCATGCAGCTTCTGGAGGAGTTGGGCTGAGTGCTATACAAATTTGTAAGAATATAGGAGCCAAAATTATAGCAACTGCTGGAAGCAAAAGGAAACAAAATTATTTGAGGTGTTTGGGAATACAGCATATTTTCCATTCACGTAACACGGAATACGGCGATCAAATTCTGAAGCTGACCAACGGCCGGGGTGTGGACGTCGTTTTGAATTCATTGACAAGTGAGGGATTTAAGGAAGCCACGCTAAAAGCATGTGCCAAGAATGCTCGATTTGTGGAAATGAGTAAATTATCAATTTGGCAACCGGAGGAAGTAAAGCAATTACGACCTGATGTGGACTACACAATTATTGACTTATCAGCAATGAATAAAGTTGAAATGCGACGTTTGATGAGTGCCATAAGCAAACTGGCAAGTACCAAAGCTGTAACTCCACTCTCCTACGTGAGATTCGATGCGGTTGATATTCGGGAAGCTCTGGGCTATCTGCAAAAGGCAAAACAAATTGGTAAAGTTGTTTGTGTCATGCCAGAGTTCAAAACGAAAAATAGAAAGTCAGAGGTCATGACTCCCATGTTTAGCGACAATGCGACATATCTTATCACTGGGGGGCTTGGCGGTATTGGATTTGTGGTTTGTCAATGGATGGTGGAGAAGGGTGCCAAGAACATTGTTTTGGCTGGAAGACGTCAGCCAAGTGACAAGATTATCAATTCGATTGAATACATGGAAAAGGAAAGTGGAGCAAAAATTGTAACAGTTCAACTGGATGTCAGCAGTTTTGAGGAATGCAAAGAGCTCATCGAGGTGAAAATTGATAAAATGGGCCTCCCACCATTGAAGGGCGTCATGCATGCCGCTGGAACATTAAATGATGGACTAATAGAAAATCAAACTTGGGAAAAGCTGTCGAGTACATTTAAAACGAAAGTGGATGGAACACTGAATCTACATGACTTGACTAAGAACATGAATCTCGAACATTTCGTCCTGTTCTCCTCGATAGCTGCAGTATTAGGATCTACCGGACAAGCTAATCACACAGCAGGAAATGTTTTTGAGGACACATTTGCTCACTATCGAAATTCTATTGGGTTACCAGCGACAACAGTAAATTGGGGACAATGGGGTGAAGTGGGAATTGCAACGGAGGTTGATTTCCCGGGGCTACGAGCCCTTTCCAATTTGCAGGGCATGACAGGACTTGAATTTGCCATGAAGACGCATCGCATACAAACAGGAATTTTCAACATTGAGTCGTGTCTCGTTCTTAGTAAAATTTTTCCTCAAATTTTACACATTGTGGATGAACGTGTGTGGAAGAGTAGGAGCAATGGTAGTGGCACTAGTGTCATGAACATGAAGTCGGAGGAGTTTTGGCAGCAGTATGACAGCTTAGAAAGTGTTGAAGCAAAGACGGAAATAATAAAGGAAAAGTTACGAATGACGCTGCGAAATATTCTGAAACTTGATGAAATGGATGTTATTGAGGACAACTTTAATTTTCAGGAAATTGGGGTGGATTCTCTGATGTTTGTCGAGTTGAAAAATGCGATACAGGCGCTGCTTGGAAACAGAGCAACTGTAAATGTTAGTGCGATGAAGGATTGCAATACAGTTGCTTTACTTGCCGACGCATTAATAAAAATAATTGATGGGGGAGGTGGCATCATTGAGGAAAAACTTCTCACTGCTGACGAAGTATCAGCTCTTATAAGAGAGGATTGTCAACTTCCGGAACATATCTCAGCCAAACCGGATCAAGTGAAGGTGAGCATCAAAGATGTCTCTAAAATTCTTCTTACTGGTTGTTCAGGAACACTTGGTCCTTATCTCCTCAGGGAACTTTCAAATGTTCCACAAGTAACCAAAGTTATTTGTCTGATGCGACCAAATAAGAATCTGTCTGGGGAAGAACGCCTCAGAAAAATTCTTCAAGATCGGGAACTTTTGTCTCAAGTTGACATGTCTAAAATTTGCTGCGTGGGTGGAAACGTGGCATTGACTAAAATTGGCATGAAGCCAAAAGAGTGGAATGAGCTGAGTAACAGCGTGGACGCAATTTTTCATTGTGCTGCAAGTGTCCAGCATATGGAGCACTACAGAAAACGGGACTCAGATATGGACACTAGAGCCGTTAACGTGAAAGGCACCAAAAATATTTTGGAGTTTGCATCTTCTGGAAGCAAACTTAAGCATATATTTTGCGCATCCAGTATGTTGGCTTCTTTAGGTGTAGACGAAGATGGTAGAGTATCTGAGAATTGGCCTAACATCAACGATTTTGATAGAGTGACAACGATGGCCTACCCAATTACAAAATTTATTGGAGATGTGCTCATGAAACAAGCTATTTTAGAACGAGGTATTCCAGGAAAGACTTTCAGATTTCCATTGATTGTCGGGGACTCAAAAACTGGAAGATTTGTACTGGATCAGAATCATGCCATGTTAAGATACATGTTTATCCTGCAACAAGGAATGATGCCTAGTAATCCTATACCATTGCCAATGCTTCCAGTCGACACTTGTGCGTGGGCCTCGGTTAAAATATTTTTCAACCCAAATGCTGCTGATGATGTGTATAATGTTTCCAATTTTACTCCAAGTCCCGAACAAGAGTTTGTCACTGTCGCGGAAAGATTGGGCTACAAGGTTGACATTGTAGACTTTGCTGAGTTTAGCCAAAAACTTAGAGATTCTACTTCAGAAGATTCTCCATTTGCTATATTTAAGGATTTTTACCAAAATGATGAAGAAATTTTATCGTTGTACAACACAGCACCAATGTTAAAGCAATATATTTTGAGTGGAGGTTTAGACGACAATTTTATGGTTAGCAAGAAAATTGCTTTTTTGCTGCCTGAATTTATGTGTTGTTCTGCGTCAAATATAGATCATATTTACCGTGATATGATATTCGCTAAAAGTCAAGGATGGTTCGGCAAATTTAACTTGTAATTGAAAGAGGATGCTCCTTAATAAAACATTGTATGTTATTCCATGGCGTTTGGGACTACTTAAATAAAAATAAACTATATATACGATTTATTTCTTTAAAAAAATTGAAAACATAATAAAAAAAAATATAACAAATTCGAGGGCTGTTCTTTTAATTCCCCAAATTCTTTCACATAAACAATTTCATCTCATACTACATCTTAATTTCCTCTAAAAGTAATTAATGAACTTTGCAAGAATAACTAAACCAATCAATTAAAAAAAATAAGAATGAAGTAAAAAAATATAAGCTGAACAAGAAGGGATTTATAGAAAATTAATTTTATTTTAAATAACTCAACGTTTTGATTTTACTTGAATTCTCTTCATGGGCTTCAAATAAGTATGTTTATTTTAAAAATCCAAGTATCGCCCAAAAAAATGTCACTGCCCATTTGACAACTTTGGAAATCACGAATCCAACTGGCATTGCAAATGGCACTACAGGAATATTTACGGAAATTGCTGATGTTGTGTAGGTTACAATAATGTCAATACTATTTTCTACAATATCTGCAATTGCATAATTTTTATCATAAGAGTTTGTGGAGGATACTAAACTGTTAAAAGATTTCGTTATTGAGTTAATGCAAAGTAGAATGTCGATTGCGTCAGCCATGGTCCCTATCCAATCAATCAACTTTTCGAACTCTTCTGATAATTGTTGATCAGCCAGGGAATATGTTTTGCCCACTGATACAGCAAAATGGAAGGAAACATCATTGCTGAATCCAGTTCTAATAACTGCAAGTGATGTAATGTTGCCGTATTTAGTTCCGTTGTGAACAGTTTTTTCTAGGAATATAGGTCCCAAAACGTTAGTATTTGTATACCCATCTATCGAACGAGTGTTGAGGGAATTTGGAGTAGTTAAGTCGTTCATAAATTTTGAAATGCTGATTTTTACTTTGGACTTATCTCTATTTACTTCACTTCGATTCGCAATGTTCAAACACTTGGACTCCAGTTGTTCATTGGGCCAATTACAAAACTGATTTATACTTTTTCGTGGCTGTATATTTTTATTGTTTAATTTTACTTTTACGGTAACCAGGTGATACTTTGCAATTTCCAAACAGGTTGATAAATAGTCAAAGCTTTTACAATTTTTTCCGTAAGTATAGTTTATAAATAAACGTTTAGCTACGAATCTACATTTGTAATCTCCTGGCATTTCCTGTGTTTGAAGTGTTTCTTTTTGCTGGACTTCTTCCTGCGCTTTTGAATCCTTGTGAACTGCACATTTATCCTCAATTAGGTTCATTTCCTTTTTCACAGAAACAATTTCTGGCTGAACACCGGTACAATTGTCAACTTCATATTGACCGTCACTTTGTCTATCAACGAATAATTTTCGTATGTGCTAAGGTTTATTAAAATCATATTGTGGCAAGTCTAGAAGGAAAGACTTTTGTATCTTGAAAAGATTGGTTAAAAGGTCAGTTAGAATACAACAATCGTTATTTTTGTACCCCTCTACAGTGGAATGTATTGTTATAGAAAATAAAATCAATAGCATCCAATACATTGATATTGCTAATTTTAGCATATTTAAATTGTTTGATTTAGAAAACGATTGCATGTATGTTGTTATGATATCAATTAAAAAATATTTTTCACGGCGAAAATACCCAACGCAGTGCCAGCGTAGTCAATTTTCGAAATGAAACCTTTCAGCTTTATTAATATCATCCATTGCCCGTTTTTAAAGTTTGATTATATTAATTGTTTCGTTTAGTACAAGTGAAATATGATGACTCAGGCTCATACGGCAGATTGTTATACCCACAGATATAGAACAAAAGCTAATTTAGCATGTTTCATACTTCTTATTGACATGCATTCAGGAATTACGACGACTACGACATTTAGAAACTACATCGACTAATACATATATATGTGCTTTTTATGCAAGTAAAGTTTTCACGGTTGTTAAAGGTAAACGATTGTCATGCTGAAGATTAAGATAGGGTTCACATGAAATTGAGTTCTTTATGACAAAATCATTCAGCTGTACTGCTTGTTAACCATACATTACTTGGATTCAGTATATTATTATTGGTTTGATAATAAAACAAATCAAAGGGAAGGTTTATTTAACATAATAGTGTACTCAATTGGTTTAATAAGGAAAATGTCATTAAAACTCTAGCTGGCATTTAAAACATAATAATGTACGAATAGAATTGTGAAGGACGACTTGAAAAATTAGAAAATCTACATTAAATGGCAAATTATCTTGTCGATATAAATCATTTTCAACACATCAACACGTAAAGGCTTTTTCGCACGATTCTTTTAAAATTAGAATTTTCCAAGCACGAGTGAATGAATGAATTTTGATTTAGTTAAGCCAAAGAAACCAGATTTCGTAGGATATATTGTCTTTACCATATCTCTAATTTACTGCGGTTAGTATAATACCGTTAAAATTATTTAAAAAAGTTTCATATTCAGAAACATAACCCTGATAAAAATATCAGTTTTTTTAGTATTTGTGTAAGTTGCTTTTGCTTCAAACCAAAACAATTTTGGGCGACCAAAGTTTTTCAGCAAAAGTTGTAGGTAAATGTAAAATATGACTAAGGCCATTAAAATAATTTTTTTAAGTACTTTATTAAACATTGGATTTTAATTTAACCAAAATTAATCGTCCATAAGAGGTTTACAAAACCCTCAATACTTATTTCACTACTAAAAATAAAACGTAAAACCTTCAACACAAATTTAAGAAAACTGAATTATTTTCAAGGTTTAAAATTTATTTTGAGAGCATCTTAGAGATCCCTTGGTTACGCAAAAATCATATACAAGTATTTGATGTGTGACCATATTAGACGGACCAACTAAAATTGTATTACGAAGGCTTTTTAATACTTCAATATTAATGCGAACAACAAACTATCTAAATTTGATTTTAATATTAAACAGGCTTTTCGTACGAAACAACTTTGTTGTGGCCTCTTAAGGCACCGTTACACATATGGCCCGATTTTTTTTATTAAAAAATTTGTTAGTGAAATCTTTCTGTACAAGTGGGTATCTTCAGTTTTGTTTAAAAGTGTTTGTGAGGTTAGATTTT
>JAQIWN010004841.1:0-10643 GCA_034699025.1 Entomobrya cf. arborea Gr-Col-00668 | reverse complement strand
ATGACTCCCGAGCCATGAATACTTGTTAAATGCTGTTTTTATCGCGTGTATTCATATGATAGTCTCCCTTCTTAAATTATAGTTCACTGTAGTCGTATAGTACGTTACAAAAAAGTTCAGAGATCACATGTTTCTACAAGGTATTGCAATTCAATAATTAGTTCTTAATACATATATGTCATTAAGTTTAAGATTAAATTCTTACCTTATCATAATAATATCATCTACACAACACAACGTGCATAGTTTGTTAATTGAAATAATAACAATATTAATATTATAGTTGCCATTTTCGTCAAGAGATGAAATTATTACGAAGTAAAATATTAGTTAGCCTACCGCCTTAAAGTTTGTCGATAGGTTTGCCTAAGGCTGGAAGCGATTTGATACAAGAAAAGCATGCGTGAATTAGATTTATTTTTGGTCTACATTACGTATTGTCGCTAGTCGATAAATAAAAATATAAAACCACAAAATTTAAAAATCGAAAATGCATCTCAAATGGGTTACAGTAAAGGTATTATATGTTTGCATTTTTATTGCAAGAAAAATGTTCACAATTTCGTACTGACACTACCGGAGAAATGTTAGAAAATGATTCTGGTTGTCTATTTACTAGATAATATCAAGTATGTATTTTCTCAAAAGTTTTCATAAGGCAGAAAGTGATGTCCTTTCCAAATATGACCTCTGAAAGTCTTATAATGATTACTTAATAATGGAGACTTTGTTAATGTTCATGCTTCCACCAATCCAGTCTACTAATCAGTGACGTGAAGACTTGTTTGGCCGTGACGAACAGTGGATATTTCTACATACATTACGCTACTTCCCTAAAATATTTCCATCTCGCTTGTTACATGTACATTTATTCGAAACGGTTTACAAAATACTTATGTATTTCTTGTACAGTTAATTAGTTGTTGCATTCATTGATTAATGAATTCATTGCATATATATTGATAGTTTTATTAATTACTACTATTAGCCGTAAGGCCGTATTGCATGATTGATGGCTTTCACCATACCATTGTACCATGTAAGTTTAAAATGTTGTATTAACTTCGAGTTAAATTGCCTTTTTAATTTTTTATAATAGGCATTTAAGTGAAGTATATATTTTTTTAGCAAATATTACAATCTAAATGTACATACTGTATACTAACTAACTATTATTATAGACCAGATTCTATACTCCTCTTCTTTACAGCTTGGCACTTGACTCTAAAATATAAAATATCATATAGTTCATGATTTATTGATGACACAATTTCGTGAATCTAAACACGTAAAAGTATGCATCACCATCACCCCTTCTTTTCAAGTCGACTAGACCCTTCTAAAATAAATATACATAAAACAGACATCAGACCTTAATATTTTGATACTTTATTAAGATGACACAAGACAGAAATGTGATATCTGGATCGGTTTATGTATTTAGATAATTTCTACATTGCTCAATACTCTTTCATTGCTTGTTAATCTAATGTTTGTTGCTTTATTTGAAAAAGTCATCATCTGCAAAGGGGTCTTGTGTGGGCGCCTGAAAGATGTTGAATGAGTCTGACTTCTTCATATTTGAAGTGGCGTTTGAGGTTGCATTGTTGGAGAGCGCACCCTCAGACACACTGTCCTCATTTGATTTCTCTTCCTCCGACCTGATTGATTCCAGTCGCTTTGTGCTATAAACTGAAAAATTTCCTCTTAAACTATTAGCGGATGTGGGTGGAGTATAAGTTAAATCAGGACTTGAATTGTTTTCCCTATCTCCTTCAAAATCATCAGCTTCTTTACATATATCTTCTCCATCAAATTCCTGCAGCTTACCAGGACTTTCAGTTAAACCTTTGGCACCTCCTTCTTCCTCTTCCTCACCTCCATCTTCTGACTCAAATTTTGTAGGAAAAAATATCTGATTCTGCTGGTCAGCATGACGTTTACTCTGCTTTTGTCCAATCATGCTTCCACTTTCACCACTTGATAAAATATCTGCTAAAATCGTCCCTTCTTGAGATTCTCCATCATCTCCAGTTCCGTTTGACCTTGGTGAAGGCATCACAAAATCATCTCCAAATGGTGACTGAGGTTGAGACGGTTTGGACTCTATTGGAATTATAGTCTCAGCTTTTATTGTCGGGCTGTGACGGTTTCCTGAATTAAGTGAGTCTCGATCACCATCGTCAACAATCTTACTTTCCCCACCAACTTCTCCCACTTCAGTTTTTCCAGAGAATACATCGCTCTCAAAATCATCATCAAATCGATATTCTCTCATTTTTCCTATTGCCCCATTCCCACTTGGGGAACGTTTATTAACATGCTGTCCATGTCCATTTCCGCTCAATTGCGGCTGTTCTTGTGAAGGGTATGTTGGCTTTCCACTTGAGCCTGATTCACGTCTACCACTATTTGGACGGCTAGATGATGACCCAATAGGAGGAGGGGTATATCTTGACATGCTTCCATGCTCAGCCCCATACTTCGCTGATGCTGGACGATGTCCCTTCTCAGACTTTTCACCTGCAACTTCTGGCCCAGATTCGCTATCCCAAGATGGCGAATTTGTGTAGTAATGATGATGCCGAGGATGTTCTCGTTCACGGTAATACTCTTCTCGCCCTCTGTGTCTTCTTCTATGACCCCCATGCCGACTACCCCGGTAGTGCTCTTCATCACCCGAATACTCAGACAAATCTCTCCCATCATCATACTCATCATCGTACTTTCTCCGTCCTCTTTCACCTCTGTAGTACCTATCTCTATAGTAGGGATCTGGATGTCGTGGGCTCTCACGACTGTGTCGTTTCACACTTTGGTTAAATCCAGTTCCACTGCTGGGTCTACTTCTATGATAATGTCTTTCCGCGTATTCACGTTCTCTGGCATAATATTCCTTCTTACGGGGTCCAACACCAGTGCCCCCATTTGCTTCGTCGTACGAATCGAAATCGCTCTCATGATGAGAATATCTCTCGGGAGAAAGACTTGAATGACCAGAACCTGCAGCTTGACCAGGTGGTCTCTCAACCCTATCACGCTTTCTATGTCCCGTGGTGCCATAATGATGATGGTGATATTTCTGTGGATAACGACGGTGCCTTCTACTATGGCCAGTTGTTGAGTAGTTTGAGTGGTAAGACGCATAAGAACGAGTATCCTCCTCTTCTTCACGATCATCTTCAGGTTCTCCTTCACGCTCCGAGGAACGCTTTGATGAGCTAGGTCGAACGTTACTTCCTCTTCTCCTTCCACTACCAGAACTCTTTGGTGGCAAATACTCCTCCTCTGAGTCTCCTCGACCTTCTCTGTATTTGGCGCGTGGAATAGATGAATAACTATCTCTTGAGTCGGAACGGCCATAATTTTCTCCTCTATCTGATCGTCGTCTGCCGTATGTATCTCGCTCGCGTTCCCATCGATCTTCATCATTGATGCTGCTACGTCTGTGACGTGGTCTTGCACCAGATTCAGAGTAATCGGAACCTCTACCACCTCCAATAGAAGGCTCCTCGATGCTTTTGCCACTGTGCTTGGATGAGCCAGAACTTTGACGTTGGAAATTACTAATAGGGGATTTTAAAAGGTCTGGTGAAAGTGGTTGACTACTTGATGGCGGTAAAACAGATCCGCCATTTTCTCTACTTGGTCTTCGTCTTTCTGGTACAGGTGGAACTGGTGGACTAATAACAGGTTCTGTCAATGAGTAGTTTGCAATTGAGGGCTGTGAAGGCTTCTGGAAGGGTTCAAAGTCAAATTTATCTGCTGATTCATTTCTTGCCACCTGCACCTTTGGAGATGCAGCTGGGGACGCCAGAGAAAGTTGTGCACTGGTGACTGCAGGTGGTGTTTTCTGAGAATTGTCTCCACCTTCCTCAGAGTCCCAAGGGCTTCCATCGTTTCCATCCACATCAACCGCTTTAACCAAAGAAGTAGTTGCAAACTGATCGTCAAAATTGGACTCAAACGTAGCCCATTCTGCAGGCTTTGTGTTGAAATTTGAAGAAGGACTGTCTTCATCGTCGTCAAATGGAAATTTTCCATCGTCATCAGACAAATTTGTGTCTGTAATGTCATCCATCGTATTAGCCATTGCGGTTGCAAAACTTTCTTCTTTATTCTTACTCATACTTTCTCCAGTACCATCAGCTTGAATAGTTCTTTCACTACTTGAGTTGTTACCAGTAAGAGTTCTATCCATCGCACGAGACAAATCTTCCGAATCCTCAGAATTTACTGAAAAATTTGAAGTTTTCAGACTACTTCCGAGATTACCAATAATGCTAAAACCGCTGGCATCCTCAACACTCAATTCTCTAAACACGGCATATTTGTCATATTCTTCTTGCTCTTGCTTGCTAGTATGATGATGATGATGATGATGGTGATGTCGAGAACTGGTGCGCTCTCGTTCTCCCATGTCTGGTGGAGCAGACGCCGTAGAGAAATCATCATCAAAGCCGAGTTGAAAAGCATTGCTTGATGATGTTCCTGCAGCAGGGCCTGAACTTATTGAATGAGATTCTTTTGCAATTTTTGAAGCACTTGCATAACGTGACAAGTCCCTTTCCTTCTTTTCCATTTTTTGTTCGAAATCCATCAGCGTCAATTTTTCTGCTAGTTGCTGTATTGTTAATGTGGACAACTTTTCCACTGGAAGCTCCAACTTGCCAGCAAGGTCCCCTAAGCTCATGGATCCGACTTGGTGTAAGGCTTGTTCCATAGTAAGCTTAATCACTGGTGGATTTCTGCTCACACCTCCAACAATAGGACTATTATTGCTTGAAACAGAAGCGGTGTATTTACTGGGTGCCTCAACATCACCTCCATGTTCTCTTCTATGAGTAGATGGAGACATGGATGGTAGTGGTACAGAGTAACGCCCTCCGGCAGTAGCATGGTGACTGCTGCCAGAAGAAAACTGGGACTTTCTTGAAGGCAACGGCAATGGAAGATCATTTGACGACTCGTTAGCACTACCACCAATCTTTTGTGGGCTACCACTTTTTCCAAAGTCTGACAATGGTGGTTGCTTGGACTGAAATATACTGAGAGGACTGGATTGCATTGAGCCAAAAGCTTGTTTTTTGGGTGGTAACGGTGGAGGAGGTGACACCAGAGATGGGGACATTTGTTGGGCTAAACTACTTGAAATTGTGGTCGTTTGTAGAGGACGTGGTGGAGGTTCAGGAGGTGCCATTCCAGACGAGGCTATACTTACTCCACTCAAAGATGACATTCCCGATAAATTACGCAACCTGTCTGAACCTGATGATGGCCTAGGCACAGCAGTACTTAATGACACTGATTTCCCCAGGGTGTTAGAAGCGTGACTATGAGGTGGACGCGGGGGTGGAGTCAAGTTAGGGATTTCGTCGGTACACGTGCTGTTTTGAGAGTCAGAAGTCAACTTTCTTTCACGGGTTCCTGATGAGGGTCTAGGCAAAGTTTTAGGACTAGATGTAGCAGTATTTGCTGTCGAGCCAGCGATTGTCATTTGTTTTAAAAGCTGAGGGGACTTTTTATTCGTAAAACGAGAACTAGGTGGTGTTCCAAGAATACTACTTGGTGGTGGTAAAAACGGTAACTGGTTTCCGGTACTCATGTACTCTGAGTTAGTTGCGGCTCCGGCTCCAGCACCTCCTCCTACTGAACCGATTGAGGATGTAGACGAGAAATTATGCAATGTTTGTTGTGTTGGTGGTGGCGGAGGTGGGCTGTAATTTGGAGGGGATTCAGATCTTGAATTTTCAGAATGGAGTCGCATTCGCATAGATGATGATCGAGAGGACGCTGACGTAGGAGGTGTCTTTAAGGGCAATGGTTCCACGGAATCATTTATTTGAGAAGAGGTGAAATTTGTAGAGAATGAATTAGGAATGGCGGCGGTTGCATCCGTTAGCTGAAGTTTCGGGGGTGTAACTTCATTACTATGCAATCCTGACATTGGAGTATTGATAACAGTGTTTTCAGCCACTAATGACGATGAAGACGAGTGTGGCGTCAAATTTTCAGAAGTGCCACCAAGGTCTTTGAGATTTTTCTTGGGTGGATTTTTTAAATGCTGGAAAAAGTCTTTGCGGTCAACAAACGGTTTGATACGGCCAGTTCCGAGAGGATCAAGTTCTGTGAAAATGTCCAACTCAGTTTTTGATGGATCATCAGATTGGCCATTGAATTCAGACTCAGGTACAAAATTCTATGTTGAAAAAAATACAAAATCAGTTTTGACTTTTCCAATAGACGGGAAATTTTCATGAATTGTGTCTATGAATCATAGAAATACTTACGTCCTCAAAAGAAGCCACCCAACCGTCACTGTGTCTATCTTTGAAGGAGGCTGCTGCCCTTGCTCCAGTGGTACTAATTTCTTTTTCTATGTCATTTGTAAATTTGTTATTGCTTGCAGGAGTTTCATTCGCACTTTCCGGTATTCTATCAATGCCGCCGCCACCAACCGATACTTTTGAAACAGATGAATCATTCGGGTAGGCAAATGAAAACTGGCCAGAGGGACTATCGAAAGGATCAGAGCTGAAGAAGTCTCCATCTCCGTGATACTTTGGACCTGGGAAGGGGTCGATTTGTGCAAACGGGTCGGATGTAAATGTCAGGGGTGTTGTTGAACTTGAATATGGAGGTGGGGGTTGTTGTTGCTGTGAAGTTGTTAATGATAAAGGTGGAGCATCACTCAGGCCAGCAGCTTTCACTTTAAATCTACCACTACCAGAAAAGGCATTTGGTGTGGAACTAGCTGCTGAATGGTCAAAAGGATCAAAGGAATCTCCAAATGGATCTCCTAAGGCGGAGCTTGAGACGGGAGTTGGATTGCTTGCATTGGATGCAGACGCCATACTCCCAGTGGATAACTTTGGCATGGGGTTCATGGGATCACTGGATATGGAAGCGGTGCTACCACGGAATGGCACGGAATCAACTAGATTGGTGTGTATATTGTCTAAACCCTCCTGAAGGCTATTGAGTTCCACCTCTAAATTGAGTAGGTCTACTTCTGCAGGTGCTGAAGGGTGTGAGTGGGACATTGCAGAGGCACCTCCAACTGCTCCGGCACCTTCAATGTATGTCTCGGCAATTGAGAATTTAGGCTCAGTCTGAAAGTGAAATTTATTCAGAATGATTATTTTTTTTAAATACTTAATTTCAACTATAGCTCTTCAATACGAACATCGCTCTCTCGCATGAAAATGCTTATAAAGATAAACATCTTATCAAAACATGATAAGTGCCGTTACAGCAGCAAAACACATAGAAAGGATTTAAATTTTAAATCCAAATAACAACTTTGATTCATTATCCATTTTGTTCTTAAACATAAAGGATCATATAAAATTTAATCATTGATCACTTGATCAGCATTAAATTCATAACCAAATCTTTAATATTACCTTTGTGGTAGGAGCCGTCTCAGCAGCTCTTGTTGCCAAAAACTTTTGTTGCATTTCAAGCTGCTGCTTGGCTCTTTCTATCTCTTTCTTTTTAAGGTCAAACACGACTTGGAATAAATCTCTCATGGCTATCACAACTTGGCTGGCAGATTTTTCTGTTTTAATCCCAAAAAATCGGTGGCCTGTGTCGGGTGACCCAAAGATATAACCAAAGGCTCTCGCATCCGTTAGATCTTGAGCGATGAATGAGATTTTATGCACTTGATGATGATAAAGGCAATCCTATGAACAATCAATAGAAATTAAAATTACAAAAAAATACAAAGCCATAATTGATTTTTAACTATTCAATTCTCGCCTTTCATTTTCTGGTTATGTGTTATTCAACAATGTAGCAATTTACATGCATTGTTCTGCCCTTATCAGTTTACATTATCCAAAATAATAAAAACGAACATCAAATTCTTTATTTTATAAAAATTGCGCAACGATTTCGATTTTAATTTTTTTAAATGTAATCGTGCAATCAAATAAGTTATAAAATTAAATTTCACTTGTTGTGATAAGTTAGTAATTAAATCATACTAACCCCTGTCTTTTCATCCCGTATTCGCAACCCATCAAGGGCTATGTGGATGGTGATTTTCTGCTTATGCTCTCCTGCAGCCTTTACTGCCATTTTCAGTTCCGAGAGAGCTTCTTGACATATTCTATCTCCTCTTGGACCACTCACTTCCAGCACCCCAATTAGTTTACCTTTGAAAAGAAGTCCTTCTCCAAGAAATCGGGCTGGGTCTTGTTTATCTGAAAAAAATATCACAATTTATAGTTTAGTTATTCAGAATACAGTCGTAAAAGTAACTTCATTCTTCTGAAGCACAAAAGGCAAGCAAGTTTGCTGGAAAGAGGTGAGAAGGAATGAATGATTTTAGTACATTTACACTTCAAGGGGCTTGCCCTCCTCCTCAGTGTTTGCATGGGCAACATCCTGTTTTATTGTGATATGAGCGACGACATTCAAACGGTGACAAGTTCAATAGATTTTATAACAATGCTCCTTTCTTCACCAAAAGTACAAAAGCTAGGACAGTCTTACAAGAAATTTAGTATTGCGTTTCATTTTGTGTTAATTAAATTTTTTTCCTTTCACATTCAAGTTTGTTTGCACTGTATAAACCACTCGATGCACAAAAGGTCATACATTTTTAGTACATTTTTTGAAAACTTTCTCCCAGAATCGCTCACTTGCATAAAAACTGCGTAATAAGGAATATTTGGAGAAAAGTCTGGTGCACTTTAAGTGAATGTTGGAATTAAAACTCGAAGTCGAGACTGTTAAAGCTATTGTATTATTTTATGCTTCCAATTTAAGTCAACGAAGCAAATATTTATGAGCTTTTGTGCTCCAACTTGAAACAAATACAAGGACATGACGGTCAGCAAAGAAAAAAAAATATTAATCGATAACTTCTTGGCTTAATGCATGTACATAATATATTTTTGGTAAGTAGTTCGTCGATGTGATGTATTAATACTTAATGCCAAGTTATAAGTGATACGACTGGGAGTTTTATTTAGGTAACCAGTAATTATTATTACTTCAATGCACGTAATGTTTCAAAGGTATAAACTTGGCGAATAAAGCACTAACGATGGACAAATACATGTCAAGTTGCCGCCGCAGTTTATTCACTGTGAAAAAAACATGTTTTGGAAAAAATGTGATAATCAGCACAATTCACACTTTAAAAATTGTTCTGCTCTTTTGCAGCTTGGAGCAAGAAAGGTGAATATTTTCACCTTTAAAAACAACTTGGAAATTTTCATCGCAATTGCATGGTGTTCAGTTTGAAAATGATGGTTCATTCTTTTTTATACTCAAAGGGAAAACTAAACATACCAGGGACACCAAAAGACTTTCACTCCTCTCTCTCTGTACTACTTATCCATGATATAAAAGGATTAATAATATGTATGTGCATAAAGTATGTAATAATTTTCTATCTTTTCTTTTAGACTTTTGCTTTCCCTAAAGAGTCGACAGAGTCGCAAAAAGTACTCTGCAAAGGGGTTGTTGATATACTCATGTCCATGTATGTCCACAAATTCACTTTCTTCCATTGTACACGTTCACTGAAGTGTATACTGTACAATAACTGTATATAATGCCCAAAGTATTTTGGCTGAGAGAGAACAAGCATGTAAAAAAAAGCCCAACTGACTAGCTCTCTTTCAAATTCAATTCGTAAAACAACTTTTCCTTTTATCCATTCTCATTCTCACTAACAACCTATATGCATCACATGTACCGTACAGTATTCTTTTTCTACATCTTTATTTTTCACTGCATGTTCAAAAAATCATGTTGACAACCCCTTCTCTTCTATTCAATCTTTCATCTGGCCTGGCAATATACAATTCTAAACAAAAAAGGAAGATAATATCCTCGCAATCATCATCATCATCACATCAAATTATACTTTTACTCTATTTCATACCTTTTGAAATATAATATTGTTTCACTTTTCTCTTCCATATAAGCATGCAGCATGCACACTAGCAGAGTACACAACACACACGTTACGTTACATAATGACATAGACAAGTACATTGGAAAAGACTGTTATTATTAGGAATGGTACCTATACATCTTGTCTGTATTCATTTATATTATATGGTAAAGAAAAACTTTCCCCATTTCAGCAGTACAACATTATAAAATGAAAACTACTACATGTATAGTAAATCTTGCATGCATGCTTTTAAATTCAAAACATACAGACATTCTTCCTTTCTTTGTAACTGGATAGCACAGAGGGTAAGCCAAGCCAGTCAAGTCACACATTTTATGGCGTTGGAACACGAAACACTTTAAGCGAAAAATCGTGTACAAATATATTTGTGGGTAGTGCTTTCAAATGATGTTTTATGTAGAAAAAAAGAAATAGAAGAGAGAACTGCAACGTACATCTGAGCCTAAGCAACTTTCCCAATATACCTATCTACTCTCTATGTCATGTCCATATAGGTTTACTATTTTCCCTTCTTTTCACTGCCCACCGTATCGTATCGTATCACCACCAGTGCAGTCGTAGAGTATTTACCCTTTAACTAGTACACACACTGCATTTGCTCATATGCGCACCATACGTGCATACGCTGTACGTAGTACGCATTAATGATGGAAAGAGTGCGAGTATGCTTTCTCGGTTCTCTCTCCCCCTCTCTTTCACTGCG